>JAMXBB010000002.1:88818090-88932254 GCA_024138015.1 Lumnitzera littorea | reverse complement strand
GGGGGGGGGGGGGGGGGGGGGTTTAAGCAGAAGTAATTCTAAAGATGGTGCACTACAGGTCTGCAACACCGTGGATCAACATCATCGCACGATTTTGGGGAATTCAAACAAGAGTTGTGGCAGAAGCAGTGGGAAAAATGGATTTGAGGGAAAAATTGAGGCAAGACCAAATCCCATAGGTCGTGTTCAAGCCAACCTTTGTGAGCGGGAGGAGCTAACGGTCAAGAGGAGGACAAGTAATCACAGCATGTGAGGGTATCCTTCAGGTGACTCTTTCCCTCCAGGAGACCAGACTTAGAAGCAAGGAGAAATATAAGGATGTTGAAACGGACATGTCTTAACTTAGTGGAGAATATAATGATGAGGGCCTTCTATCACCGGCGAATTCCGTCACTCAATCCAATGCGGCACTTAACATTTCTGACCACACTAAAAAAAGCTAAATCAGTCTGTAATACACTTACAATGTTTAGAGAAAGAAAGTCTGAAGGTATATTGTATTCACTTAAATGACTTGTATGCTACATTTGGAGGGAACACCCCTATATATACAGAAAGCCTTTACAATTTAATAGTTAAGATCAATTCGATCTAACAATTACAATTGACTCCCAACTACCACATTCACCTACCCCATCTACTATTATATAAGATTCTGGACTTTTCTGAAACCTTCTAAAGCTTTTCATCTTCTAAAAGCTTTTAGGGAGCTTGGGCTTTAGGAACCTTTTGAGAATGGCCCATTTTGGGAGGTCCGTAACATTCTCCTCCACTCAATCCAGTGATGCCCTCGTCACTCCTTCATCATGGAACTTTTGAATCTTGTCTTTGAATTGCCATAGTGCTTCGGTTGGTTCCCAACTGACCTCACTCTCTGGTCTTCCCTTCCACATTACCATATACTTGTGTCTAGGAGTCTGTCCACGTCTCCTCACATGTCTATCAGGTATGATCCCTTCAACTTCCTTATCAAATGAATCCAGTACTCCTATTGGGGCCCTTTGTAATATAGCTCTTTTAGGGTCTTCCTCATCCTTATGGAATGGTTTTAGCATACTCACGTGGAAAACCGGGTAGAATTTTAGTTTGGATGGAAGTTCCAATTTATAAGACACTCGCCCCACTCGTTTCACAATTGAGAATGATCCCTCGTAGCGCCTCATTAAACCTTTATGTAGCTATCCCTTCGTACGTTGTATTAAATGTAACTTAACAAGCACTTGGTCATTTACTTGATATTCTATCGACCTACACTTCTTATCTGCAATTTTCTTCATTCTCTTGATAGCTTAGTCTAAGTATGTCCGAGCTAAGTCGTGATTTTCTTGCCATTCCCTTGCAAATTTATATGTGGGAGGGTTGGACCCCGTATATCCCATTGTCACTATATAAGGAGTTAGGGGTTGCCTTCCCAGGACGATCTTAAAAGGACTTTGTCCGATGGACTCATTCTTCTGTAGGTTGAACGAGAATTGCACCATATCTAACAACTTGATCCAATCGCGCTAGTTAGCTCCTACAAAATGCTTTAAGTATAATTCTACTAAAGCATTCACTCGCTCCGTCTGACCATCCGTCTGGGGATACAAACTAGTTGAAAAGTTCAACTCGGATCCCAGAAGTTTAAACAATTCTGTCCAAAATTTCCTTGTGAATCGTCCATCTCGATCACTCACAATGTTTCTTAGCAAGCCCCAATACATTACTACATGTCTCAAGAACAATCGGGCAGCCTCATCTACCGGGCACTCCTTTGTTGCTAGAACAAAAGTCGCGTATTTTGAGAACCTGTCTACTACAACCATGATTGTACCATACCCTTCCAATAGGGGCAAACTTACAATGAAGTCCATAGAAACACTCTCCTATAGCCGTTCAGGAATGGGAAGAGACTCTAGTAATCCCAGAGTTGCCTTGTGTTCAACTTTGTCTTGTTGGCACACGAGACAAGTTCGGACATAGCTCTCAAGATCTTCCCTCATGTGTAGCCAAAAATACTTTTCTTCCACCAAGGCTTGGGTACAGTGCATTCCCGGATGACCTGCCCATTTAGAATCATGACATTCTCTAAGCATCTCTCTTCTTAGGTTCAAGGATTGGGGCACAAAAATTCGTTGTCCCTTTGTATATATTAGTCCATTCTCTTACCAAAATCTCCTTGTTTTCCCTTCTTGACATTGGATCAATAGAGCTTTAGCTTGTTTATCACTCTCCATCCCCGCTTGAATTCTATCGACAAAGTTGCTTTTAGGTTTGTTGATGGCTGACAACTCAACCCTTTGGCTCAAAGCATCCACCACAACATTAGTCTTACCTGACTTATGTTCAAGGTTGAAATCAAATTCTGCTAAGAAAACCTACCATTGGGCTTGCTTAGGAGAGAGCTTCTTTTGAGTCTGAAAATAGCTAGTGGCCATATTGTCAGTTTTAACCACAAACTTCTTCCCTAATAAGTAGTGCCTCCATACCCGAAGACAGTGTACTATCACCGTCATCTCCTTTTCATGCACTAGATATCGCTTCTCTATGTCATTCAGCTTCCGGCTTTCAAATGCCACAGAGTGTCCTTCCTGCATTAAAACACCTCCAATAGCAAAATCACTAGCATCTGTACATACTTCAAAGGGTTTGCTAAAGTTGGGAAGGAGAAGGACTGGCTCCTTAGTGATTACCATCTTCAAGGTCTCAAGTGCCTGTTGTTTATCTATACTCCAAATCCAAATCCAAGGGGTATTCTTTTTTAGTAAGTCTGTCAATGGGCTCGCTATCCTCGAATAGCCCTTAATGAATCTTCTATAGTAATTCACTAATCCAAATAAGGATCTCAGCTTAATAGGCTTAATAGGTTCCTTCCAATCCCAAATGGCCCGCACCTTTCCTTCATCCATTCTAATCTTTCCTCTCCCCACTATATAACTAAGGAACGTCACCTCTTCTTGTGCAAAAGCACATTTCTCTAATTTCACATATAAATCATTCCTTCTCAAAGCTAAGAATACCGAGCGAAGGTGCTCTATGTGTTCCTCCAACGTCTTACTATAAATCATAATGTCATCCAACTTTACTACTACAAATTGATCAAGAAAGGGGGCCAAAACACGATTCATAAGTGTACAAAAAGTAGCCAAGGCATTAGTAAGGCCAAACGGCATGACCAGGAATTCAAAAGCACCATACCTTGTAACACAAGTAGTCTTAGGTTCGTCTCCTTCTGCAATCCTCACTTAGTGATATCCCAACCGTAAATCCAATTTGGAGAAGTATCTAACTTCTCCCAACCTGTCAAATAGGTACAATACCAGTGGAATATGATACTTATTCTTTATAGTGACCTTATTTAGGGCTCGATAGTCAATACACATTTGGAGTGATCCATCTTGTTTCTTCTAAAAGAGTATAAGAGCTCCAAAAGATGCCTTTGAAAACCTAATGAAACCTGCTTCTAGTAATGCCTTCAATTGTCGCCTTAACTCTTCTAATTCTGGAGGTGACATCCTGTATGGGACGGCGGCGAGCGGCTTAGCTCCAGGCTCTAATTCTATCACATGGTCTACCTCTCTTCTTGGTGGAAACTTTTTGGGCAACATTGGCAGCATTATATCCCTAAATTCTTCCAATATCTCCCCCACTTGAGGTGAAACCCTTTCTTGACCAATAGTCTCTTCCCTGACTTTTAAGGCAGCCAAATAAGTGACTTCATTCTTCTTGAGTCCCTTTTCCAATTGCATAACTGATAGGAATTTGGTGGCTTGGCCTACCTTTCTTGTAACAGGGACTACACATTGTGAGTTGTGATCAAGTACACAAATGCAGTTAGCCCGAGTATGATAAGTGCATCAATGCAATCTAGGAAATCCATCCTAATCACAAACTCAAAATCATCCATTGGCACTACTTCAACCGTCTCCTTTCCCTACCAACCTCCAATATGGAGCTCTATCCCTCTGGCTACTCCAATAATGGCAACTTCTTTTGAGTTAACTGTTTTGAGCCATGTTTTGATCCCCTCCACTTTTAGCCCCAACTTCTTTGCTGCCATATCAGAAATGAAAAGATGAGATGCTCCTGTATCTACGAGGGCATTAAGTTTCTTACCTACTACCAATACTTCGGTATACATCAATCCTTTTCTTTCGTTAACTTGAGACTTCATGGTATTGAGTAGATGAACTGACCCTAACTAAGCCTCATCCCCATCATTTGAGCTTTCACCTACTAGTAGCATCGCCAATCTCTCTTTCTTTGGACACTCCCTGGCATAATAGGGACCATTACAGAAATAACATTTTAATTCACGGGGTTTCCATCTCTCCCTTCACGAGTTCTACCTCGATCATTATCTCTTTCTTCTGCTTTAGTTTTCCCTTTGAAAGAACCCCCACTCTTCTCCCTTCCAGCTCCCCCTTTCCATCTTCCCCCTGTGATCTTAAGATTTGTCTTCCGAAATTCTATTAGGCCTTCAGCAACTGCTATAGCCTTGGAAATGTCTTCTACTCCCCTTCGCTCTAGTTCTAATTTAGCCCAGGGCTTTAAGCCATCCACAAACATTACCAAAGCAACTTCTTGGTTGAGGTCTGGGATCTCCAACATCAACTCTGAAAATTTCTTTACATATTGCTTTATGTCACCCTTATGAGTTAGGTGACGCAATTTCACCTTTACTTCCTTAGCAACATTTTAAGGGGAGAATTGACTATTCAGCTCTTGTACAAAGCTATCGCATGTGTTGATATCAGCTGCCCTCCTGCGCCATCATACCATAGCAGAGTCTTTCAGATACATGGCAGCAGTACATACCTTTCCAACATCATCTAAGATTCCTACAGCATTAAAGTATTGTTCCATTCCCCATAAGAAGTTGTCTACTTCTCGCGTGGATCGCATTCCGTTAAAATGCTCTAGCTTTGGAACATCGACCCTATGGCCCGTCTGGATGGTCACTCCATTTGCAACAACAATTTGACAAGCCATCAATTGCGTCTTGAGATCTTCAATCTCCTAACGCATGGCTACTACCACTGCATCAATCTTAGCTTCATAAGCCTCCTCCTTCATTTCTAAAGTCGTAACTCGGGCTTGGAGAGCATCACCCTTCTCTTCAATAATGTTTCCATGCTGCCTAAGCTCTTCTACTGCCCGATTCAATGCTCCTTGCAATTCGCCTCGGAGTTCTTCCTTCATTTCCATAAGACTGCCTTTAGACTCATTAAATTGTTCCTTCGCCTTAGCAATGCTCAACTCTACCTTATTCGTCCTATTAATGAGGGATTTCAAAAGTCCCGGGACCTGGCCCTTTGCCTGGTAATACGGCGATCATCATGGTCGACCAACTCATCGACCACTGAAGTGTTGTTATCTCCTCCAGATGACATTTTCTCCACAAGTAGTCCCTTTTTCAGGCTCTGATACCACTTGTCACAGGTAGATTCCGTCACTCGATCCCATGCGGCACTTAGCATTCCTGACCACACTAAGGAAAGCTAAGTCAACCTGTAATACACTTACAATGTTTAGAGAGAGAAAGTAGAGAGAGAAACTCTGAAGGTATATTGTATTCACTTAAATGACTTGTGTGTTACATCTAGGGGGAACACCCCTATATATACAAAAAGCCTTTACAATTTAATGGTTAAAATCAATTCAATCTAATGATTACAATTGACTCCCAACTACAACATTCACCTACCCCACCTACTATTATACAAGATTCTAGACTTCTCTGGAACCTTCTAAAGTTTTTCATCTTCTAGAAACTTTTAGGGGGCTTGAGCTTTAGTCTTTGGCTTTAGGAACCTCCTGGAAATTGCTCATTTTGGGAGGTCCGTAACACTTGCAGCCGATGGAAACTTAAAGGTCTCGATTGTGAAATCGATAGAATAGGGATAGCTGAGTCAAGTGTGGATGAAGTCATAGGAGATTGCAACCTTGGTGTTGAGGACACTGCTTCGACTTTGTTAGATGAGAGTGGAGGTGCAATGCATCCAGCAAGAGAGCAAGCATGGGTTAGATTCAATTTGTTAAGGGTTGACCCAAAAATTATGGACACTTTCACAACAAAAATGAAACCTAAACCTCTCGAAGTCCTTACTTGGAATGTGAAAGGAGCTACTTCCATCTCAAGGAGGAGAGCATTGGCAGACCTAATTGCTGTTCATGAACCATGTGTTGTGATAATGACTGAAACCATATTAAATGTAGAAGATGAGAAAATGATATGTTCTAAGATACAAGATTTTAGTTAAAGAGTTGTGGTCCTCTAAAGCATATACATGAGGTGGAACTCGATGAATTCCAGACATTATGATAACAGACAGAGGCACTTATGGAAATAGAGCCATTTCACTGTCCTCTTCGCTAGGTTTTTTTTTTTTTTTTACTAATATTTATGCTAGTCTGAAATTCAAAATTAGAAATGTTTGCTAGGAAGAATTAAGAGCAAGAGCTTCTAAAATTGTTAGGTCATGGCTAACGATAAGAAATCTTAACTAAATGTTGAAAAATGAAGAAAATTGGGGAGGAAAAGATATTTGTTAATCTCATGCATAAGCCTATCAAGAGTGTATGAATAAGCATAAAATGTTAGATTTAGGCTTTGTAAGGGCAAAATTGATTTCGTCAAAAAGGGGCAAGTCACTATCAAACTTAATACGGTTAATTGAGACTACATAAAGCCTAGCAAATATGGAATGGAGGGAATTATATCTCGAAGCCAAAGTAACACATCTTTCTTGTTATCAATAAGATCATTTTTCGATCCTTATGATGACCAACCCGAAGGTATCTGGTGGGCTTAAAGCTTTAAGGCCTTTCCTATTCCAACCCACGTGATTAGAGCATCTAAGTTTTATGCAATTTGTGAAAGATAGTTAGGATGATAAAATTTTCCTTTATCCAAATGATCTAAAAGTCTTTATTTCTAAAGAGAAAAAGTAGAGTAAGGGGGTTTGGATATCATTCACGTATATAAAATGATAATAGAAAAGGAAATAAAAGGCATTAGAAAAAAGATTCGAAGTGATCTAAATCATTGTCTCATTAATAGAGAACTCTTTCTAGATAAGGAATTGGAAAAAAAAAAAAAGCATTAACTATGAGGGAAAGCTTTGAGTGGCAAAAGCAAGGGCTATGTGGATGATTATAGAGGAAAGGAATACTCGCTTCTTCCATGTAAGTGCAATTGATAGAAGATCCAAATTGAGGATAATTAGATTATTTTGTGAAGTAGGGTCCTAAGTTGTTGGGCTAGATAAAGTGAAGGAGGTATCACAAAATTCCTTTTTCCCTCAGTTTAGAAAAGACTGTAAACCAAAATAAACTTTGGCTTTTAGAAAGTCTAAGAGGAGGCTTCAGTGAAAAGCTAATAGGCTAGTTAGAAGAAGAGGTTATAGATCTTGAGATCAAAAAGGCACCCATGGTGTATAAGGAACCACAATTCACTAGGAATAGATGGATTTCTGCTGTTTTCTACAAAAGATAATGAGATCTTGTAGAGAAGACAGTGTGTTATATGGTAAGCGTAATGATAAAGGAGAGGTATATCCCATTTGATGTCCCTAGGAGCTAAGTTGACCATAAGGGCTCACTATAAGAAATAGTAACAGTAAGTCCTTTGAGGTATCAAAGAATGAAGGAAATGGATAAGTCAACAAATATAGTAGCTTCTATGAAGCTGCTTAGAGGATATAACACACCAACCAACACAACATGACTTAGTATTTCACTTGATATGACACACAAGCTAATACTAAGGTTCACTTGTCGTTAATTTCAAGCTACTCAGTAAAATTAGATAAAAGTATAAGAAAGGAAATGTACTCGGAGAAGGGTATCTCATAAGAACAAGGATATTCATTAACTTCTAAGGTATAAGATGATTCTGGCTATAGTAAAAAAAGGACTATTTATAGTGAGTCCTTTAAGGCAACATTATAATAAAGGAAAATTACGTAAAAGATAATGTAAGAAAGAAATTTCTAATGCATTCAAAAAGGGTAAATAAGACAAAGAGCAAAAAGAAATATACTACAAGTATCAGAAAAGTAGGATATAGGTAGCAGCCTATCAATAGGTTCATATTCTAGGTTCTTGAGGCGCTGTAGCTAAGCTGAGCTGATGTCAGGGTTGTTGTCGATGAGCTATGCTTAAGGCTATCAAAGTGAATGACTGAAACTGCAATTTTGTAGGCTAAAAGAGTAGAGCTCGACTTATAGTAACCTTAGATTCGGCACTCGGTAGGTCGGCCTCAGCACTTAGCAAGTCACTCTCGATATTCGACAAGTCAATGACTAAGTAATAGTTCAAACAAAGCAAAATGCATCCAAGTTGGGACCTTAGAGAGTTCTTCCACAACTCTTCTATGTACAGGATGTCACGCCTCGAAGTGGCAGAGTCGTAACAGCCCCCGCCGTGTAAACCATCCTAAGATAGAAGTTGGCCTTACAACCGCTATCTTAGACCTGATCTACACAAGGCGTCAACGACTAACCCGCTTTGAAGTAAACAGCTTGTAATTTAAATAAATCATTAATCTAAGAAAGTGAGGAAATATATATATGCTATAATTCAGCTATTGTAATTAAGGTTTACAATATTTCTCCGTAATATATTTCCTAGTTGTTACATTATTCAAAATGAAAAGTAATTCTAAAATAAAAACTTAAACCTTAAAATATGTGTTTATTCTTCACATGTTTTTCCTCACTCCCTAGGATCCAGCAGTTGCTAGCTTCATAGTAGTTGTTGCCGCTTCATAGTAGTTGTTGCCGCTTCTTAGCCAGCACCTGCACGATGTCTATAGGGACGTGAGCAACCACAGCTCAGTAAGTTAGGACGGAGGACTTAAAACTATACCATACATACAGCAAGGTTTTCAATTACTTATTAGGTGCAATGCATGTGCAAGCAAATGCCATCGCACGACGTTGTCTGGCCCGTCGTGAAATTAGAGAAATTGCGCCCGCTCTAATCCGGGTTAAGGAGTTGCTGTTAATGCAACAGCTCACGACCAAACCCAGGCTTGTGTAATAGAGACCTTGCTCCTCCCGCGACTACCTTCGAACCACTGCCTTCACCCTCACCGCGATCTCCTCTCCTATCACTTAATTCGACTGAGGATGAAGAAGGGACCATTTTGCAATCCTGCGCTATCCCTTCCGAAGGGGTCGGTATTTGGCCGGAGAGTCCTAAGTTCCCCTAACAGGTTGCCATGCATGTCCGATTATGATTACTGGTCGAATATTTAATTAAGTCCAGTTTAGGGTGATCAATTATTTCGTACAAATCATACAATACATGCTATAGCAACAAATAGAATCATAGTATCACCCATAATCAAGCACATGCATACATTCAACTATCTAACAAGCACAACCAAGCATAATCTTAAGCCTCCAAAATACAGCATCGTATTAATCCCAACTTACCTCGACTCCTCGCTCACTCACTCGAGGTCCGATTTGCTCAGGCCATCGCCGTTCATCCCTATAATACAAAAGTGGTTTCAGCTTTTCATATAACTACTATAAGTTTCTTTTATCCTATAACGCTTATTGTTATGTGTTGTTTAGGGTTTAATATACCTAATTATCTAGGTCTTAAGCCTTTTATAATTATTCTAGGTTTGGGTTTAGGTTTGGGTTCGATTTCGGTTTCCGCATCGATTTCTAAATTAGGTTTTAGTTCGATTTTTAAATCCTAAACATGCTCGAATCCTAATGTGAAATTAATTACATTAAGCGCGAGTATCCAAATATCCTATTGGGTCTTAATTTAGTATTCTAAGCTATTTGGTACACGCTAGTCCTAATTAGGGTATCGGATTTATCCCCGATGTGAGAAAATCTTACTTTTTTATATAATTACCTAAAATTCAATCTTAATTCAGATTTAATATTATTCTGATTTTTACTCTAATATTATCTAAATAACCCTAATTTTTCCATATTTATTAATTTACAATTTCACATATTACTAATTTCTTATATTACTTACCTAATTTCCTTAATTAACTATACTTAGTACCTAAAGGCTAGGATTAAGGTTCCACTGCAGAGATTAACTTCCTTAAATATCTAATTAAGATCCAAATCAGTAATTAATATCCTAATCACCTAATTAATCCTAAATCACCCAATTTTACCATCATTTTAGGGCTAAAAATTAACTTAAAATTTTTGAAAATTAATTTAAAAAAAATGGCTTCATAGCACTGTTATACATCATATGAGAATCCTACAGAAAAATTTTGAGCCCCAAACTACATCCCTAAGCCTATTTAATTTCCGGTTTAATCATGCTCGGTTTTGAACAATTTCTTAGGGACCATATATTACGGGACATAATTTCATCAAAATAACATTTTTCCTAAAAACTACATACAAAAATATCCTAGAATAACAAAATTCATAATTTTCTAATTATATTTACTATTTTTACAAATTTTCACAAAATCGGGTTGGAAATCGGACTCACCGATTTTGGTGGCTCCGGCCACCGCGGGCCGCCGTGGCCTTGTCAGCCGGCCTGGGCGCTGCCACCACCATGTGTTGGTGGTGGCCGTCCACTTCCAGCTGCTCGTCTGGTGGGGGTTCCCTTTAGAAGCCCTAATTGCACAGATTTTTCTAATTTTTTTCCAAACCGAATTTTTCTCTCAATTTTCGACTCTCCCTAATTTTCTCTGATTCTCAACTGTCCAAATGAGTTCCTGGATTTTTCATACTATTTATAGGGCTTTAGTGTAATTATTGTGCATTAATTTGATGGGATTTTGCCCCAATTCCTTGATTTTTGGCTTTTTGTTTGTCCAATTCTTATTGGATAATTTTTCTTTTTCTGATTTGAACCTGCCACGACCTGATCTTGCTTTAGTTATCCACTTCTGATTTTTTTCTTATTTTTCTATAATTATTTTGTATTTTTCTTTAATTATTTACTTAGTTTTCGGCCTATTTCACTAATTACGCGTATTTTTATCTACACGTAAATACATGTAAGGTACACGTGAACATTCCTAAATATTATTTTGGTCATTCTAAAATTTTTAGTATATATATATAATCTATCTCTAGTAATTTATTAGTTATTATATTACACTTCTCGCCTTTTCGGTAATTAGCAATTATTATGCTTAAAATTTGAAAATTTTATAGTCTCTTATTTTATTGCTTATTTTCTAAATTTAAGTTTACGGGGTCATTTTTACTAATATTTCTCTAAATAGTTTATAATTTGGGTTTGATCGGATCTTTTAATCGATCGCCTTAAACCTTAGGTTCTAAATTCAATCCTACGGTCAATTGGCTTAGTTTTGGGGCTTACACAGGAGCTCATCCTCGATAAGCTGACAAGAGAGAATCCTCTTGGTGAGAGGATTAAAGGCCTTGGAGGAAGGTACGAGTGATGGGTCCAGAGGTCAACAATCTATCAATACTAGATCTAAATAAAATTTTAATTATCCTTATACCAATGATGATAGGGGCCAATAGGACAAAGGAGTTCAAACCCATCAACCTTTTTACAACTCCTATAAGGTGGTGGATAAGGATCTAGTAAATCAGATTCAACCCCTCTTGAATGATCTAATAAGTCTAGGACAATCCAGCTTTATCCCTAACAAAATGGTGCAAGATAACATTTATCTTCTAAGAATTACCCCATTCCTTAGGGAAGAAGAGAGCCAAGAAGTATAAAGATATAGATGATAGTGAAGATAGATCTTGAGAAAGCTTATGATAGGATGGAATGGGATTTCATAAGGCATTCTTTAATATGTTTAAAGTTTCCTGAGTTTTAGATCGAGCTAATATGCCCATGTCTATCCACTATTAGCTATCAAATATTGGTACATGGAGACACATTACCCCCTTTTTGAGTTAAGTAAAGGATTGATACAAGGTGATCTTCTCTCACCATACCTCTTTATTATGCCAATGGAAATGCTAAAGTGGGCAATTCACAACTAGTGAAAAATGGAATATGGAAATCAATGAGGATGAATGGAGCAAATGTGAGTTTCTCTAATCTTCTCTTTAAAAACAATATTTTATTAATGGGAAAGGCTACAAAAAAAGAATGGGAAAGTTATGATAAGCATGTTGAAGGTGTTTGGGCAATTATCAAGATAAAAGGTGTGTGGGTTTTTTCTAACATAGACGAAGAGGGTAAAAGATTTGTAGAGTCCTTAACATCAATCAAAGGAATAATATTGAGAAGTATCCTGGCATCCCTATAAAAGAGAATGGAGTTTCAAGAAATTGACTTTGATTTCACAATAGAGAAGGAGAGGAGCAAGGTGACTAGTTAAAAGTCAAAAGTTTTAGGCATAGTTAGACGAAGTATTGTGATTTCCTTAGTTTGAGAGTACTTGTAATTATTTTTAGCAAGTCTTTCCTATGTCAATTTTGATCACAAGGGAAAATGAAAGAATCCCTAGGAGTTTTCTCTTTGTGGCGGGGGAATATAGAGGATGAAAGGGAAACTTATTGGATAACATGGGAAAAAGTTAAAAATGATAGGGCAAATGGTGGCCTTGGCCTGACTGACCTTTGAGAAAAGAATCGGATAAATTCTGTTAAACTTATTTGGAAACTAAAGAAGAGGAAGCTCCTTTGGACTAACATACTAACACAAAAATATAAGTATGAGGAGAAAGAATTCAAAGCAAGGGCAAGAACAAGATTTTTTAAATTGTTTAAAAGTTTAAGTAACTAGTTAAATGAGAACTAGTAGTTAAAATGAGGAATGGCAGGGGGGGATAAGATTTTGGTTTTCAAGATGGTGTAAGGTAAGGATTGCAAGGAACCTTACGGATCAATTGTGAGAATGAGAGAGGACCTGACCTTAGTGCATTTGTGGAGAGTTGTGTTTGATTAGACAAAGAGAGAATAAAGTATCCTCTAGATGAAATTATGAAGAGTTGGTTAGAAAATATTATCTTGGAGGATATAAGTGAGGAAAGTAGAGAGTTGATTTAGATCAATGAGGCAAATGGAGAAGCATCATCTAAGAACGTTTACTCAACAAAATATAACTTGGAGAATAAAGGTATAAATGCCTATCTTCATATGTCTTTTGTCATGAAGAAAGGGAATCTATATAACACCTGTTTAAAGAGTACAACTACATGGTATAAGGCAAGCACACCTATCAATATTAGTATAATTCAATTAAAAACAAATATCGTTCTCATGAAGACTATAATTACAAATACTAATTATTTCTTTATTATCTAATAGGTAAATTTCGATTCAAGGAACTAAAAGAAATTAAACTAAATTATTGCTAATGACTAATTTAACAACTAATCAAGACTCAACTAAAGAAATCAAACAAGAAAACAATTAATTTAAAAAATTAACTCAAGATTCAACTACATATCTAAATCTTACTTTCCCTAGAATTATGCATACAACTTCTATAAAAGATAATCTAATTCAATCCCTAATTTCTTTGACCAGAAGAATTCTCTAATAAAGTTAATAACTTTCTTAAATTTATTAACCCTAATTTTTGAATTATCTATTAGAATCACTTTTTAATAACATAATTAAAGATCACATTAAAGAATAATGAATTCTCTTAAACATAACAATCAAGATCCAGAAAAACTTTGCAATTTATCTCTAAATTTGCAATAATCTTCATTAATTATACCTACATTAATTATACAAGCAATCTCTTGATTTTCTTCTATAATATCAAATTTTAGATTAATAATTTGAGAAATATCAGTCTAAAGCAATAAAAAACGCATAATTAAATCAAAGAAAATAAAGATTTTCATTAGATCTAATAAAACTCAACGTCGCATAACAATCCTAAATTCCATAAAACCTAAATACAATGAAATTACATGTTACTCATGAAAAAAGAACAATATTGAATTAAATCTAGTGAAAACATACAACAAAAAGTCATAAAAAATAAAAGAGTTTCTTGAATCTTAAATTTCGAAGTTTGTTACTTTCTTATGCATTATTGCCCTTAAAGTCTCTCTAAAAATCGTATCAAAAAGTGTGACAAAAATGTCTAAGGAACTCATTTATAAGGTGTACATTTTTTTTTTTTAACTTTGCTACAAGTGATACGGTTATGTCATTAATCATATCCTAATGATTCACCAAATCTTGTCAAATCTACTACTACCACGACTTAGGACATGGTCATATCTCCCAGGTTGTGTCGCTTTCTATGCACTGCTCTATTCGACTGTAAAATCTTCTTTGCAACCAATACATTCATGTCGATGCTCATGTCACTTCTAAACTTCTTTAATTTAACTTTAAATTGAGTGAAACTTGTTTGTATTTTCTCATTTTCTTTCAAAGAACATTTCAAAGCCTAGAAATCAAAATTTTACTCAACTAAATGTCATTTTCTTAAAATAAATCAAAATTTCAAAAAAATAAATATATTAAATATAACCAAATAAGAGCTTACCACTACGTAAGAAGTATATGGAGGACTTATTATTGTGAACCGTAACCAAGAGCAGACAAGGCCAATCACTAGGTAAGTCCAAGCTTATAAAAAGCTCGAAAAATGATTAATGGGGAAAGTGCAAAAGGGAAAAACAAAGAATGAAACAGTAAGCAAAACCAATGAACAACTCCAGAGGATATAATGCACCAATGAAATAGACTCACGACACAATTCGATAGGACGCACAAATCGGTCTGATGAGGTTACTCGCCACTTAACCTTACTCAAGGGTTAGGATAAGAGTGATGCCGAAAGTAAACAAAGTGTTTACGCAACAAAGTGTTTACGCAACAAAGGAAGTACTAAAAAGTATATTCAAAATTATCTGTCTTCTCACAATTACAAATACAATGGTATTTATACTCATAAGTTAGAGTAACTTGCCTAAAAAAGAAAAGACAAAAAGGGTATTTCCTAAAAATAAAGATCATGATACAAAAGGGTAAAAATGAATATAGAAGAAAAACAATCATGGGTGCAACGGAATATACACATGATACTATATCCGTGGTGATGCTACATTGGCGAGATTGTTAGAAAATGTGGACAAAAAGTATGGACAGCTAGTTTGTCCGAGCAGAGATGGCTTTATCAATCCGAAGTCTCTCTTTTTCAGCTTCTAATAAGGGCATATTTTATTCATATTTTAATGAGCGAATTAGAGCAAATTATTATTGATTTTATAGAAATCATTTAGAATTGGTACTTAAGTATTCTCATTTGAATATTTCATGTATTAGAGGATTCAGAGTGGAAATACGAATAATTTAGAAAAGTTTTACGCAAATGAATTGAACTGAAATGAGCTATAACACGATTAGAATTCAACACAGCCAGTCTACACTTACACCGACAGCCTTTTGAGTCTATGCCACCGGCCTTCATAGAAAAATTAGCTTTTGAAAGCTAACCCAAGTTTCCTTTATAAATAGTCATGAGTCTCGGATTTTAAGAGAACTTTTCATCTTCTTTACAATTAGATAGTCTCAGAACAGTGAGTAGATAGTTCTTGAAGAATTCATCTATAGAATTAATTGGATCATTGAGAAGATTTTTCTTTCACTGTGGAGATCAAGTTTTGGAATTACAATTAAAGCTTATCTTTTCCAATTATAGAATTGGCGACATCTATTTTAATTATATTTATACAATTCTGTGAATTGTTCATGCTTTCAATTATGAATTTCCTTACAATTTCAATTAGTAGTTGTACTTTTGTTTCAAATTCCATGGTTGGTTAAATTTATTTGTGGGAATTGATGGAACCCTAGGTAACTAAGATGATGATTGTGTTCATGTTATAGGATTAATAGATATATAGATAATTCATGATTGTAATTTCTATGATTTCAATTATAATTGTCAAAAACCCCAGTAATACAGGAGTTGATATAGGGTTTATTAGAAATTCTTGATTAATTAATGTGAAAACAATGTTAATTGAATTAATTAGAAATTATCTAGAAATTAATACAATGTTTGGCAATTAATTATTTACTAAGACATTAGGGATAATTGATTTAGGACATTAGACAATCATAATATCAGGAGATATATGATTGTAATTTAGAGTCCATTGTTAATTAGAGATGCGAGAGCTGATTGATTAATTAGAGGTCTAAGTCCTTAAGTTTTAAGGCATAATAATTTCACTTGAATGACCATATAGTTATTGATCTATATAACATGATAACAATTTGATTTGCATAATTTAGGGTGAATTCTGTTTTCCCACAATTCTCAATTGATTACTTAGTTTTAGATATTTTATAGTTATTTTCTTTTCAATAGTTTTAGTATAATTATTAGATTAGTTAATTTTTTTTTATTGCCTGAATATTAATATGAATTAGTAGAGGATTAGTAATTTCTCAGTCCTCGAGGGATCGAAAACCTTACTTGCTCTATATTACTTGATTTTGACCTAGTATACTTGTTAGAGTATTCGCAATTTAATTTTTATATATATAGTTTAAGCGAATCAACTCCTTGGCAAGAAAGATGCCGAGTAATTGGTCGGCTCAAGTGCAAGAGAGTAATCTTCAATTCGATACACTACAGAAAAATGGGCAATAATACAACTTGACATGAGGGGTGATTCGGTAAGGAAGTACTCGGCCTTGAAAGGGGTCAGCTGGAATAGAAGGATTCATCGTGCTAATCCCTCTAGTCCTTAAGCTCAACTACGAGTTAGGGGTTCGGCAACCTGATTCCCATCATTCCCTCTGGGTTATTTTAAATTTGAGATCAAATCCAAATGGTCTTCCCTCAGTTCTTCGTCAAGGTGATACGGACTGAAGTTGGCAATGTTAAGGGCATCAGAAACCCCATAGCCCTCAAGCAATTCCAATCTGTAGGCATTATCATTGATCTTCTAGAGGATTCTAAAATGTCATTCCGCTCTTGTAGATAATTTGTTCCTCCTCTTGTTCGAGAACCATTCCTTACTGAGGTGCGGTCACACTAAGTCTCCTAGCTAAAATTGTTTAACTATTCTACCCTTGGTCTTTTCTTGCATTCTTCTAGAAACTTGGTCGATGTGTTGAGTGACCTTGTCATAGATGTGTTGAAGGGATTATGCTCTGGCTGAGGCGTTAGGGTCCTCCTACATAGGTACTTTTATAAAGGTGTAATCGAGGGGCAACTCAGGATTGAATCCATAGACAACTTTGAAGGGGGTCTACTTAATGGTGTCATGTGCTATTCGATTGTAAGCAAACTCAACCACTAGTGAGCAAACGTCCCAATCAACCAAGTTCTTTCCCACTGCAGCTCGAAGCAATGATCCCAAAGTGCGATTAACCACCTCTATCTGGCAATCAATTTGGGGGTGGCATGAGGTACTAAAGAATAATTTGGTCCCTAGCCGATACTACAGGTTCTCTAGAAATGGCTCAAGAACTTTGGGTCTCTATTAGAGACTATACTGCTTAGTACGCCATGTATCCGTACAATCTCTTGCAAGAAAAGAAAAGCAATAGCCGAAGCGTCATTAGTCTTGGTGCAGGGCACAAAGTGTGCCATCTTACTAAACCTATCCACAATGACCATTACAAATCTTTGCCTCGGGCAATTCACAATAGTTCGAGGATAAAGTCCATGCTTAATTCAATCTACGGCCTCATTGGAACAGGTAGGGGCATTGCTCTCCCTTGTTGGGCTCAGCATTTGGCCTTCTTGCATACGACACAGCTTTCGACAACTCGGTGTACATCTCTCCTCATTTTCGGCTAAAAGAAACGGCCATTCAACAATTCACAAGTCTTCCTTTCTCCAAAATATCTGGAGAGTCCTCTACTGTGAGCTTCCCTAATCAGTATCTCCCTTAGTGAAAAATTCAATACGCATAATTTTTCGCCTCGAAATAAGTAGCCATCCTCTACATGATACTCGTCCACTATCCTCCCATCGACGCATCACGAAATTATGGGTCCAAACCGTGGATCCTTAGAGTATTGTTGGTTTGCAACTTTGATAAAAGCACATCTCTCCTCATTTTCAACCCTTCTCGCTGCCACTTCGACAACTTAGTATGACTTCAAAAGTACCTCAACGATCCATGGTCAATATATATGACAAATTCTCTCAGTAATAAATAATGTTGTCATACTTACAATGCTCTGATTAGTGCCAAAAGTTCTTTGTTATACACAGCGTAATTCAACCAGGGTCCTCGAAGCTTCTCACTATGGAAGGCAATTGGTCGGCCTTCCTGCATTAAGACAATGCTTATTCTAATGCCTAATGCATCACATTCCAACTCAAAAATTTTGTCACAGTCAGGTAGTACTAATACTGAGGCGGAGGTCAATCTTTCTTTTACCTCAACAAAGTTGCTCTCTTCCCTTTCTCCCCATCGGAAGTCAATGTTTTTCTTCGTTAGTTCAGTAAATAGCATAATAAGGGTATTGAAATTCCTGATGAATCTTTTGTAAAATGAAGCCAGTCCATGGAAACTTCTCACATCAACACAAGTAGTAGGAATTGACCACTCGACAATTGCCTGGATCTTTTCATCATCGACTTGCAAGGCTCCTCTACTGACTACATAGCCCAAGAATACCACTTCCTCCCAGCAAAAGCAACATTTCTTCATATTGCCGAATAGTCTCTCAGCACCAAGAATATCTAGGACTATTCTGAGTTATTCACAGTGACTCGGCATGTCGATACTGTAGACAAGGATGTCATCAAAATACACCACAACACAGTTCCCCATAAGAGGTCTCAACACGTGGTTCATTAGTCTCATGAAAGTGCTCGGGGCATTCGACAAGCCAAAGGGCATAACCATCCATTCATAAAGTCTATGTCAAGTCTTAAACATAGTCTTCCACTCATCTCCTATCTTCATGCAAATTTGGTAGTAACTAGATTTAAGATCAATCTTGCTAAAAATCTTGGCTCCACTGAGTTCATCCAACATATCTTCTAGCCTCAAGATCGGATATCTATATTTGATCGTGATCTTGTTCACAGCTCAACTATCTATGCATATTCACCAAGTTCAATTCTTCTTTGGTACTAAAAGCGCCAACATAGCGCAAGGGCTGAGACTTTCTCTTACATAGCGTCTCTCCAATAACTCATTAACTTGTCGTTAGAGCTTAAAAGCCTGCTCGAGATTCATTCAATAAGCTCGCTTATTCAACAATGTAGCGTCGAGTACTAAGTCAATGTAGTGCTCTATGCCTCAAGTTGAGGGCAAACCCTTAGGTAACTATTCAGAGAACAGGTTGATATATTCATCTAATAACTCCTTGATCTCTACGGTAACTCACCCCGCTCCTTCATTTCCAATAGTCGCCTGACCAACAAAAGGGTTGGCTCATTAGCATTAACCGCCTCTCGAAGCTCAACTTTACTCATCACCAAAGCCTTCTTCGATCTTCGAGCAAGTTTCATTTGCAACTTATTAACTTCTCTCAGCGGCATCGAATTCAACGTAATCTTCCAATCATCCTTTTCGTTAGTGCTTCCAGGAGTTCCTTGAGATTGTCGTCCATGCTAAACAACTCCACTGTCATCACCAGTACCAACATTCATACTTAAGTTTGTCATTTTTCCTCAAAGATTCAAAGCTTAAACAAACACTTCAAGAAATTAACAATTAACAACACAGCAGTCAATTGAACACAATAACTTACTCTGTTTCACACACGCAAAACAAAGTATAATAGAACTTCAAGAAAAACTACTACAGTTCACACAAAACCTCCTCTCTAACACCAAGATGTTGCAAACCGTAACCAAGAGCAGATAAAGTGCGAAAGGGAAAAATGAAGAATGAAACAGTAAGCAAAACCCACGAACAACTCTAGAAGATATAACACACCAATGGAAATTCCAAGGACTCATGGCACAATTCAATATAACACATGAATCATTCCAGTGAGGTTACTCACCACTTAGCCTTACTCAAGGGTTAGGATAAGAGTGATGCCAAGAGTAAACAGAATATTTACACAAGGAAGGAAGTACTCAAAAATGTATTCAAAATTATCTATCTTCTAATAATTACAAATACAAGAGTATTTACACCCATAAGTTAGGGCAACTTACCTAAAAAGGAAAAGACAAAAAGGGCATTTCCTAAGAAATTAAATATCAAGATACAAAAGGGAAAAAATGAATGTCTAAGAAAAACAATAATTGGTGCAATGGATTCTACACATGATACTGTACACGTGGCAATACTATATTAGTGAGGTTGTTAGAAGATGCAGACAAAAAGTATGGACAGTTGGTTTCTCCAAGCAGGGATGGCTTTGTCAGTCTAGAGTCTCTCTTTTTCGGCTTCTCCACAAGGAAGATGCTAAGTAATTGGTCGGCTTGGGCAAGAGAGAGTAATCTTCAATTTAGCACACTATAGAAAAATGGGCAATCATATGACTCGGCATAAAGGGTGACTTGACAGGAAAGTACTCAGCCTCAACAGAGGTCGGTTGGAATAGAAAGATTCGTCATTCCAGTCCTTTTAGTCCTCAAGCTCAGCTGTAGGTTAGGAGTCCGACAACCAGATTCCCATCACTTACAACCCCCCTACCTCCTTTAAGAGACAACTTCTAGATAATGTATTGAATTGGATCAAACACAATACAAGAGCATGGACTTTGGAAAGAAGGAAAGAAAAACCATGTGCAATTACCTTCCTATTTGTGTTGGGGAGTATTTGGTTTGAGAGGAATTAAAGAATCTTCAAGCTAAATAAAGAGAATAGAGAATCATTGAGTTAAGCTTTAACTATAGTTACTGACTAGTAGGCATTAAAGAATCTAAAAAGGCAAAAAGAAAAGGGGAGTACATTTGAAACTAAGTAGCAACGACTTACTGCAAGGTAGGTCAACTTCAATTATGATGGTGCTAAGAGAAAAGGAAAAGGGATTATTGCTACTAGGAGAGCATGTAGAGATGAATTTTGATGGATGGTAGGGGCATTTACGAAAAGGATTGCAGTGGCTTCCCATTTTGAAGCTAAGCTATATAAAACGAGCTATTACTTTTGCACAACAGTTAAGATTGGAAAATGGAATCATTGAGATTGACTTTGAGAAAGCAATCGAGTGGGTCAAAAGTTAGGATATAGACCTAAATATTTGTTTATTTGTTATTGAGTCATTAGGGAAAAGGCTTTGTCTTCCACTAATCTTTGTTTCTACAAGGCTCCTCATAAGTGTAATGCTATAGCTGACTTTCTGGTGAAGAAGGTCATCAACTATGGAGAAGAAATGATCTTTTACTCATTTCTTCCAGATTGTTTGATAGGCTTTTTGGATATTTTTAATAAAAACTCTATTAATAGTCACGTAAATGATGTTTTACCATCAGGTTAAAATCTTGGTTGTATTTTTGTTTATGTATTTCCTATTTTAGTGTTTTATGTTGATCTTGTGTTGGGACTGTTGAGTATGGAATGAAAGTTGTTGTTTCTATGGAGAAAAAAAAATCTCTTCTTGAAAGTGATAAGTCATTGCATTAGATAGTTATATAGCAACTTTTTCATTATGTAAATTTTGCAAAATAATAATGAATTCTTATATTTTTATGCAAGCAACACAAGATTTTCTAAAAAATAAATTTTGACAGTGAATAATATGATTATTTTATATTTTTAATATAAAATATCTATGTTCTTAACATTTTATTAACAATTTAACATGTAATAATTTTTAAATCTACAATATGGGTACATCATTCCATAATATCAATATTAAAACAAAACAACCTATTCACATGTTATCACCATAGATCTTATGTCGATAGAGTCTCTAGGCTTCCTAGAGCAGAATGGGCCTTATTCGAGAGGCTTAAATGGTTGGTGGAGGACTTCCTAAAAAACAGATAGGGGGTGAGTCTCTATGCGGATGGATGATTCGGCATAATGAATCTAGTGCTTAAGTCAATGAGAGGGAGGAAAGAGCTTTTTAATCTTATTGGGAGAGAGCATATGAGAGTTACTTGGATCAAATAGTGAGCTTTGAAACTGTTGCTTACCTCTTAGGAATTCCCATAGGGGGTGTCTATAGGGCATGCTCCTTTTCATATATCCCTAGGGTTTAAGGGAATTGACAAGGCTCCTCGATATCAGTGGGGGGAAATGATTGCTCTTGAGTTCTATGATTGTCCCATCAATTTCACTATGATGCAACGTTGTACAAGTAAGCCATACCTAGTTTCTATGGGTCAAGCCACTAGTTATCACATTACGTTAAATGTGATGCCAATGTTGTACAAACAAGGAGTGGTTTAATAGGGAGGCATACCGTAAGAGTCATGCTCTCGTTTTAGGCTTATTACCACATTGACTCTATGATTGTGATGGCCTGTAGTTCATGGGTCCAAGACAGGGATTAGGTGAGGAACTGAACAAATGGGTCTAACAGGTGCAATGAGGTTACAACGACTCCATACTCGGTCAGGGTCTTAGCCATCATGCCAACCGATTGTGCACGTGTTGATTATCCGATTGTATAGACTACACTCACTCACTATCCTCCTTGCTAAAGAAGTGCTTCTAGCCAACTTAGTCTTAGGCTTTGACTCATTGGGCCATGTCTAATGGCTAGTATCAACACATGTGATATACCATTTTTTAAAGAAAAAAATGTACATACATACATAAGTGCACTAGTTGAGTATAGTAATAATTTTCTCATTATTATGATGCTACATAAAAGTAAAACTAGAGGTGTACAAGGTGACCGACCAAGAAGCCATCAGTCCATCCTTCTAATCATAGTCTTTATTTTTAAGAGAGCATATCTTAGACTCACCGGAATTCTGTTTACATTGAATCTTATAATTTTTAAATGCATAAAAAATTTCAAAAATGAAAATTTGGACATACTCAATTAATCAAAATTATGGATAAGTACCTTCATTTTTTTTTTTTTTTTGGCCATCGGATAAGTACCTTCATTTATTCATGAACAATGCACATAAAAATTTATTACACCGATTGCAGTTTCCTTTCTTATATATTGGAAGTGTTGAAATCATTTGAAAAATATATGCTAGAGGAATAAATATAATATATATTCAATTATTTGGACATTCAGATACTCTGGGTACCTGGTATGTCCATACTTCCACCCGATGTTTGGATGAATTTAACCGAAGGAATCATCTTTAAAGCTAGAAGATGCTTTGGCTTCATGTTCCCTTTTTTTACCTCCTATGTGAATCTCGGTGACAGGCTTGTGCCTCTACTTTATTATTGAAAGATTAGATGGTGATCATCTAAAATAAATCCAGTAGATGCTAAGGTTACTAACACTTGCCTCACAATGCAAGAAAGAGTAGAAGCCATTGTATATCTTCTCCACCAATCCAAATGTTGAGCTCATGTGTACTTACAAGATCACCAACTCTTGAAATTAATTGTTGGATAATTGTCAAGTTCCGATTAGTACCCAATTCCTACTTGCCTCCTCAACCTTTGTAAAATATAATAGAAAATTAATTAAATGGTCAATTCATAACAAGGTTGTGTCACAAATATTAGATTGAATATATATGGAGTAAGCTTTTCAAGTTTCGAAAATATTATATACTTATTGATAATGGAGAGACAAATAATCTTCAAGGCCATCCAGTTTTGAACAAGGACTCAAAATCATAGTGACAGGGAAAATATTAACGATGTCCATATAATGACATAGCCACCTCCTAATCATGTTGCTCATGGATATTTATAAAATTGCATTCGTTTTTTTTAGGACAAAAATTGAAAGCATATTTAATACTTCTAGTACAAGTATGTGAATATTAGGGCAATAATCATATGAAAAAGTTGTTATGCATTCATTAAGAACCTATAATACATGTAACAATTTTACATAGGGATCCTCATCATTTGGACATAATGGTATATCTTTAACATGCATCCTTATAAGATTACATAACAAAAATTTGTAGTTTGTAATGCTTTGTAGAAGAGCATATGTAGAAGTCCAATGATGAGATACATCCATTCATTTTATTTTTCACACAAAATGTCCTCATGTATTATCTCCAAAAGGATGGTCTAACGTGTAAGTAAAAACCATATGGAGAAATTACACAAAAAATCCCTAAACTTTTGCTTTGGTACGAATTCACCTTCCAATAACTTTGAAAGTAAATCTTTTAATTCCTTGAACTTTCGTTATGGTGCAAATTCACCTATCAAACTTTGAAAATGAGCTTTTTAACCTCTTAAGCTTTCAACAATTTGCAACATTATGTCCATTTAACATTTTTTATTTAAAGAAAAAGACAAGTACATGAGCATAATTGATGATAATGTATAATATATTATGAAATATAATTTATGTTGTATAAATATTATATATCAAACCATACATTATGAAACATTTATTAAATATTATATGTCGTTTACTCACTAATATTATAATAATAACATATATAAGATATGCTATATGTTATTCCATAAAATCATTTTTTGTGATAAATTATATATTATGTATGCCCCTAAAATTGAGTTTAGGACAATCGAATCTAAATTTAGAACTTTTAAGGAAAGTTATCTAATTAAGCTCAAACTTTATGACTAAGATAGAAAAGTTAGTCAAAGCGATACAATGAAGTTAGATTTTGAAAATAATAACTCAAAATCCCAATTTTTTCCCTTAAAAGTAAGATTATTTAATATAGCATTAAAATGTTCGCAACCCTTAAAACGGAACTCAGATTACGACGAGAACTTAGAGATAAGCCAATTAAGCTTCAAAATGAGATAATATAGTAAAATTTATTATATGAATATATCCAAATTTTTATGAGTATACCCAGTATAAATAATAATTATACTCATAAATTAACCATAAATTACTTAATTATATATATATATATATATATTATATTGAATTCATGAAATTAATTAAGAGAACATATCCTAAAAATAAAAGATTTATTAGAAGCATAATTATATGAGTATGGTATATACTACACGTGATATATATATAAGGCATATGCTTATATATATTAATTAAATAACTAATGTGAACATAATATGTACATATTATTAAAATTTAACTAAAATATCTACAAAAACCTATCCTACAAACTCATTTTTGGCTAGGAATATGTTAGACGCTGTCGTAGCTGCTGTGGAGGAAAGGATTTTGCTTATTCAAAAGTAGAAGTATAAAAATAAGACACCTACATCATTTATGGGGAAAAAACAAGGAAAATTTTTTTAAAAAAAAATCAAATGCAACAACCAACTTCCACAAGCTTAAATAGGATTCCCCACATCATTTCCACACTTTAGAAATGAGATGCACTTAAGGAAAAATTCGAAAAGGATTTTACAAAAAATAGAAAAAAAACAGGGGAACCACCGTATTAAACCCAAATGACCACTTGATGATAGACCCGACCAGTCATCACTAAGCCAAGCTGTGTCTAGGCCGTCCGACACACCCCTACCACCCTACAGCCGCCGAACCTACCAAGAACAACTAGGTTAAATTTTTGCTCTATTTTGCAATAATTTGTAAAAAATATCAAATTGACCCAGAAAATTATGAAAAAAAATTGTACTTAAGTTATTTTGAACATGATTTTATGTGATATTTTAATTTTTGAAAAATTCATAATATTTAATATACTTTCTTAAAAAATCTATTGTTCATCTGAATTTAAAATTATAAAATAAATATAGTAAATGATGTTGTTTTTAGCTAAAATTTTTTGTGTAAAATGTGTATGATATATAGATAATTGCTATATAGCCTAAATTTTGATTTGAATACTTTTAATATTTATTGCATTTTTTTGCCTAAAAATAGCTCGAAAATAGGCTAAAATTAGGAATTAAATAGGAAATTATGAAATTAATTGATGAAATGGATATGTACTGATCTCTAGTGAATAATAACAATGTTGGGTCAGATTGAAATTAATTTGGTGTAAAAAGAATCATAATTAAGAAATTTAGGATAATTTAAGGGTAAAATCGTAAATATGAATATATAGGCGATAGGTTGAAAACTTGAAACCAAGTGATAACTGAATTCTTCATATTTTTAGGAATCTATAGAAATTATCGAGAAATTATTTGGTAACCCAAACTATTTATTGCAAATTTACTTAGTAAAATAGATTAATTTATAAGCTGAGCTGTATTTTTGGTAATAATAAGTTAAAATGAATTAAATAGTTGAATAAAAGCTCTATATGAGATTACTGATCAAATTGAATTAAAAGTGTATATTTAATATATTTACTAATATTTTCTTATCGAGATACACTATAGGTATATTATGGTTAGATAATATTCATATTATAACATTATGTGGACAAATTAGGTAAAATATAACTTAATAACGTAAATTACGTATAATACGATAAAATTTATATAGATACGTATAGCTGTATTAAAAACTCGAACTAACCATTAAAAGTCATCTTTAGGAACAAGACTGGTAAAACATGTCGTTATGTCTTTACGAACCCTACGATACTAATTTTATTAAAATCGAACAATCTTAAGTAATATAACCTAAAACTCTATCATATTCTAGAATATACGTATTTCGGTAACCTTATCGGAATTAAAACG
This sequence comes from Lumnitzera littorea, assembly GCA_024138015.1. Lineage (NCBI taxonomy): Eukaryota > Viridiplantae > Streptophyta > Magnoliopsida > Myrtales > Combretaceae > Lumnitzera > Lumnitzera littorea. The sequence continues at coordinate 88,905,709 of JAMXBB010000002.1, read as the reverse complement.
TGATTTAATAAATTAAAAGTATGTTTCGATACATTCGAAATGATATATAATATGTAATAGTACAGGTTACGTATATTATTGATAATTAACAACTTAACTCAATATATAATAATAATATGACTATAAATTATAGAAATAATATATATAACTATTTTAGATCAAACCCTAATATTTTCATAATTATTATAAAGATTGAAATTGAGTCTTTTGTGTAAATAGAATCTTCAAGTACAAAAACGGTTGACGACTCGAGTCGGCAGTAGTGAGCATCTAAACAAGTAAGTTGAGATTATGGCTTCATCGCCAGTATCTAGAGATCCAAGAGTGCTTTCGGCTGTGTTTGTAGTTAGTTGACTGTGCACATACTGTGTGTATGTATGATACTCAGTTGTGATAGGAGTTAAACTCCTTAGTGTACTGTTTTGCATGTTCACATTATTTCTATATTGTATGAACTTGTTTGGCCACCTTTAATTAAAACTAAAGCCTATTCGACTAAAACAAAACTGAACATGCATAACACCCATTAAGGGAAACAATTAAGAGTATCAAGCCAAATACTGACTTCATTTTATGAGGATAGCTGAAATGGTCATTTTCCCTTCCTTAGTCGAACTAAGTGACAAGCAAAAAGGTTGCAATAAGAGTGGGGGTTGTGGTTCGAAGGCAATCATGGAAGGAGGGTGTTCTCCATTACATAAGCTGGGTCTAGTTTGACTTAAGTCACGATGAAACTCGTCAATCCGGGTTGAAGCAAATGTAATTTCTTTAGCCTCACAGTGGATCGGATAACATTGATAACATTGTGCAATTCGATTGCATTACATTTCATCATAATTAATAACCTTGCTTATGATTGTATAGTACTCTTCTGACTCCATCTAATTTACTGAGCTAGTTGTGCTCGCATCCCTATAGACTCTTTTACAAATGCTAAGTAAGATCAAGATGTTTTGATACCACCATCCCTAAGTTAGTGTGTTACTGTTTGGGAAAGTGAGGAACAAGGAATCAACTGAACCTAGGCTTTTGACTTTTTTTAAGTTTTTGAGAAAACTAACTGGGAATTCCTTGAGACGCTCACTAGTTTCCTAACTTATTATATATATACTACTAAACCTGTGATTTTTTATAAACTTTGATTGTAAACTTTAACTTTGGATGTAAAACATTTGTATAAATAATGTATGGCACAAGTATTTTGTAAAGTTACCATAGGTTTAGTTATTAACAGGTATCAAAACAGACATTTCAAACCAGTTGAGTTGTGCATACTAGTGTAAATTGTATCTATGATAACAGTTATAAGGTCAGCTTTTATATCAAGATAGTTTATACAGCGGGACTATTATGACTCCTCTTATTCGGAGTGTGACATATTATATATTTATTGTAGATGTTACATAAATAGGTAGTTATTTAATCATTCAATCAGATGAAGGTCATATTCCCTATCCATCCTAATTAATGCATTAGATACGGTAGGCAAAAATAAAAAACTACCTTGATTATTTATTATATTATCAAACTAACTTTCAACTAATGTATTTATAAAAACAGAAAATGATACAATAATAATTCAATTGTCTAACATTGATTACCAACTAAGATATATTTACTTTTTAAGTAAAAAAAATATATATATGACTATTGTTTTTTCAATGGACATGTAAGCTTTTTCATCAAAAATCTTTCCTTTGATTACAGTAAAATGTTATGAATCCATTATCATCAATGTATTATACATTAAAAAAAAAAAAGGTGTGTGTATGATACATGATTAATTAAGATGAATATAAAAAATGACCTTTATTTGATTGAATAATTACTTAATTTATGTAACATATACAATAAATATATAATATATCATTAGTTACAAAAGATAATTTCACACAATAACATATAACATATTTTATATATGTTATTGTGATTTATAATATTATAATTTCTAATATTAGTGAGTTATACGTCATAATATTTAATATAATTTTAATATATGCTTCATATTAAATGGTTTGATATATTATATTTGTACAACAAATAATATATTTTAATAATATATTGCACATGGTCATCAATTATCCCCATGCACATGTCTTTTTTTTTTTTATAAAAAATATTAAATGGACACAACATCGCAAATCGTTGAAAGCCTAAGGGGTTAAAAAACTCACTTTAAAAGTTTAGGAAGTAAATCATCACAAGAACAAAAGTTTAGAGGATAAAAAAAAACTTATTTTGAAAATTTGAGAGGTGAACAAGGCGAAAGTTCAGGAAATTAAAAAACTTACTTTGAAAATTTAAGGAATTAAATATGTACTAGAGCAAAAGTTTGAAAGGAGAACATACAAGTTCAAAATATGATAAAGCATATAGGATATGAAAAAATGTCCTTCCCAATATAGGCTAGCAAAGGTATTGTAATTCTTTCCAATAAGTCCATGTTCTTCTAGAATTATAATAATTATTAGAAAAAATACTACGTGCAATATATTACTAGTCAAATTTACATAGTTATGCATAGAATCTGTCTCCAATAGTTATCTCCTCAACCTTGCTAGAAAACTGTCTTGTTTATATGCTGTAAAGTCACCATGTTTAAGAAAAACAAAAGGAAAAGTGTGTTGCAGCAATCCTTTTGAAGAACTTAAAACGGTTTCCTTTAATTAATAAACTTGACATAAAATAACATAAACAAGCAATAAACATAGATATAGTAGTAGAGATTAAGATAAGATAGTAAAGGATAGAGAAACCAATTCAGATTTACCATGGAGTTCTAGCCAAGCCACTTCCTACTCTTTTATATCACAAATTGCATCCTTGAGAGGTGTACACAAACACATAATTAATATTGGTCCTCAAAGACCGAATTCACAGAAGTATGAGCTCTTAATTACAAGTCTACCTTATTGTGCTGGTTTAAATGCAGAAACAGGGGCCCATATTGAACCAACTCTCCCAGACCCAACGACTTACAATTCTAGAAAATAAAAAATTTGGCCTTGGAAATTCCGTGACAACTTGCGAGACTCGCAAGGTCCTACAAATCCAGTTCACGAGTCTTGGACCTGTTGTATCATGTAAAGTTTTATGATGATTTTATAGTGAAATCGAAGCAATCTATAGAGAGAAAACTAGAGAATTTACCATATCGTAAACAAAGAGAAAATAAGAGGTTTTTTTGTCGAAATTGAACTAACTAACTCCGAAAGTGATGTGTACAGTATTTATATTAAACACCATTAGCCTAAACAAACTAACAACTCGACATACAGATGCCAGCTTGTATCTTACGTGTACAAAACTGTATAAATAAAATCCTAATTATCTCTACATCTCCCCCACCCCCACATCAAAGTTGGATGATGTTGTAGACCCAACTTAGATGAAAGGGAAGAAAACTTGATGTGTCACCAAGGTCAAACACATGGAAAAGTATCACAATGTAAATAGTTAAAAGAAAACAAAGAAGTTAAGCAAAATCCGAGCAGTACCGACTAAATGTGATGCATCAATCGATCCCAATCGATCCTACTCGACTTACAATCCATCGAATATAACTCACTGATCCGAATTATAGGGTCAATCGCCACTACCCCTTACTAAAGAAAATAGATAAGAGTTAAAAGGATAAATTAGAACCCTAAGGTTGCTTACAAAAGGAAACTCGTAATAATCTGATAATGTATAAGATGATGTCTGCATACAAACAAATGGGGTTTATGTACTAGCCCCACTAGGGTTACAAGCATACATGGAAAAGACAAAAAAGTCATTTATAATTAAAATACATGAATGACACTAAAAAGGATAAAAGAGACAAAAAATATTTTATAAGAAAAGAGTAAAGAATCCTTCTAAAATGTTATGCCAAAAGACATGTATCGCATGGTGGTTGGCGGTCTGGAGTATGTGAAGAAAAAAGAGTCTACAGTCAAAGCTAACCTGATTTAGTTCAGGTCAGAGTTCGGTCAATCAAGGATGTCCAAATCCCCTTCAAGTCAGGTATCTCGTAGTTCAATTTGAACTGTAATCGGATGCTGGTCGGCTCGAGACCTCGGCTTAAACAAAAGTTTCAGTTTGGTTTACTCGGATGCTGCTTGGATCTTGGAAAGAGCTCAACGATTAGTATGGCTACTCAGCAGGTTGACTTGTATGCTCAGCAGGTTGACATGTCTGCTTGACAACTTTGAGAACCATGTTGATACACATAAAAGCTCGGTACTTAAATCGACAGTAGAGTGAAATATGGAGGTCGGAGTAAGAATCATTGTTCTAGATGAGGTTTCAAGCTAATATTCTCTACATTAGTCCTTAAAGTCCTCTAGTTCAGCTGCGTGTGATCGGTCCAGGGAGTTGATTGCTACCATCTGCCTAAAGGTTAGAAATATTTGTCCTCAAATCCAAAGTAGTCTCGAGCTCTTGTTCTTCTCAGCATCTGAAGGATCTTCTCCCTTTAGTCAATGAGGAATCAAGTCAGACACATTGAAGGTGGAAGAAACATAATAATTCTCAAGCAATTCAACCTGATAAGCGTTGCAGTTGATCTTTTTTAGGATCTTAAATGGACCATCAACTCATAGAGATATCTTGCTCTGTCTTAAGTGCAAAAATCACTCTCGGCTAAGGTGAATCTGTACCAAGTCTCTTGGTCTGAAAGACATAGTTCGACAGCCACAACTACCAATCTCTTGTTGCCTCTGATTGAACTTGGTGATCTTCCCAACTACAAATTAATATAACTTTAACAATTTTTAAGCTCGATCGACTCTAGATTCACTCTCTTAAGCAATTGCGAAGGTGCCAATCAGATATAGGAGATAGTGGGATTGAGGCCATAAACAACCTCGAATAGAGTCTTCCCAGTGATCTGATAAGTGTGAAAAATCCAACACATATCGTATATAATTTTCTCTAAATCGCATGTGATTTTGCATGAAAATGAATTTAAATGCACTAAGCTAGTATAAAAATCACATACAATTGATTTACGCAAATGAAAATTATGATTTGATCGATTTAGCACAAAATATTTAGTATTTTAGATCTTAAACTAAGTTTTTTTTTTCATATATCTTATAGGTCTTGGGGCTACCAGGATGGTAACCCCCACATGAGAAGCCTAAAAAAGACGAAGACATGAAACTGAAACTACTGGCTTGACAGTAATCCAAACTACCGTTAAGCCGGCATCTAGAACAAAACCTTTGCAAGTATCACAAAGAGTGGACCATACCATAGTCCCAGCTACCATCCTGACGATAATACCATCAAGACAGTACCCTCTTGATATAAAATGCTACTAAAATGCAATGTGCTAAATAGATCCATTTTCCATTTCTTTCTTCTTTCCTTTGAATTTTCCTTGTTCTCTGTTCTAGGGTTTCTTTAGGTTCTTTTAGCTTCATTTTTACAATGTAATAAGGGAATCCAACTTAGGGATGCTCAAGAAACATCATTCAAGCATGGATTCGAACATGGAACTCCTCTTGTTAGGTTGTTTCTTTCCATTTTTGTACTTGTATTTGCTTAAATGTTGTTTTTTTAACTCAATGTATCCTTTGAATTTAATGAGATTATGAATTGATGTAGTGGTTAGATTGTGTAATGGAGGTTTTGTTGTTTCCATTCGTGTTTTTATGTTGTGGGTTATTGATTTGGTTCGTGGAACTCATGTTTCACTTTAGGAACATTAAGTAGATTAAGATAATGTAACTTGTTCATGTATTCTAACCGATTTCATGAATGGCTAATATGGCTTAGAAATTGACAACTTCTAATTTAATTAAGGCTTAGTTTAATAGCTGGTTAATAGCTCACACATAATGCGGATTGTTGGAATGACATAACCACTATGCCATTAGACATTTCAACCCTTAGTTCATAATTATATCTTTTCATGGAGTTAGAATTCCCAAGTAGCATATTAAGGTTAGTTAGTAGTTATAGTTTAATACAAATGTAAAGTTTATCAGTTTAGGATGGTTATTAGTTTTAGTTAAATAAAATTTGAGTTTTATTAAATTTGCTTAGCTATGAAAGGGATTAAAACGACTGAAAGCTACCACTCCATTCCCTTGGGAAATACGACCTTAGAGCTCACCCTATACTACTAATCGATCGGTATGCTTGCTGAAGTTTTCGTAGTTTCCACAAGTTTTTATCAAAATTTGCAAGCTTGATCAGTCAATTGTATATTGATTCTACTATTTTAAAAAGGAGATAATTTTTCCAATTAGTATGTGACTTTGGAAGTGGTGAACGCGATACCATGGTGTTATAGATGGTTTGATTGTATGTGAATTCTACAACTAGCAAACATAGATCTCAATCCTTTAAGTTCTTTCTCACAATAACTCTAAGTAAATTACCTAGCGTCATATTCACTACTTCAATTTAGCCATTAGTCTGAGCATTGCTACTAGAGCTAAACACAGGTTTAATCCCAAGTCTTCTCCAAAGAGTATTCCAAAAATAACTCAAGAATTTGGTATCACGATCTAAAACTATAGTTTTCGACACTCTATGTAGTCTAACAACTTCCTACAAAAACAAATCCACAATATATAAAGCATCGTTAGTTCAATGGTACAGGATGAAGTGTGTCATTTTGCTAAAGCAATCCATTACTATAAAGATTAAATCTTTTCCTCTAGATGTTTGGGGCAACCTTAAGACAAAATCTATGCTAGGGTCGGCCCAAGGTATGGTTAGTGTTAGTAGGGGTATGTACTCCCTATGGATCTCTCTTTTCCCCTTTGCTTTCTTGCATACTTCACAACTACCAACTATCTTATAGACATCCTTGGCTATAACAAGCCAATAAAAGTTCTCTTTCAATAGATTAGTTATTTTGGTCTCTCCAAAATGACTAGATAATCTACCCCTATGAGCTTTCCTAACCAACAACTCATGCGTTGAACAGCTAGGTATATACAGCCTTTGATCCTTAAACAAGTAGCCATCTTTAAGGTAATATCCTTCAACAGTAACTCCTTTTCTACACTACTCTACAATGGGGCCAAAATATGGGTCATGAGCATACTGCTCAGTGATAAGTGATAATCCCGGTAATTTTGTTTACGAGGTGGCAGCAAGGTTTACCAACGCAACGGAGCATCAACGACCACGTTGGTGCTTCCTTTCTTATGTCAAAACACATAGGAGAAACTTTCCATAAACTCTAGCCACTTAGCTTACCTCTTTGAAAGTTTATTTTGACTACCAAGATGCTTCAATGACTCATGGTCAGTGTAGATTACAAACTCTCATAGTAATAAATAGTGTTTCTAGATAGTAAGAGCCTGAAAAAGAGAATGCAATTCTTTCTCATAAACAAAATAGTTGGGCACCATTAACCTTCTCACTGTGGTAGGCAACTAGTCATCACTCTTGCATTAAGACAATGAGAATTCCAACACCTGATGCATCGCATTCCTATTCAAAAGGCTTGTCAAAATTTGGTAAACACAGAACAATGGCAATAGTGAGCTTCTCCTTAATTTCTCTAACGCTCTATTCAACTCAGTCATTCCATTGGAATCCATTACTCTTTTTTGTTAGCTCAATCAAGGGGGCAACAATGGTACTAAAGTCTTTAATGAATCGCCTATAAAAAGAAACAAGGCCATAAAAACTTCAAACTTCGGTTACATTCTTTGGCATCGGCTACTTTAAAATAGCTTGGACCTTTTACTCATCAGCTTGGATTCCTTCTCCTAATACCACATAACCAAGAAAAACTACTCACCCTGACAAAATGTATACTTTTTTAGATTATCATATAACTTCTCGACTCATAAAATATCAAAAATAGCTGTGAGATGTTAGAAATGGTTGTTCAAATCAGCATTATATACCAATATGTCGTCAAAGTACACGACCACATATCATCCGATCAAAGGGTGTATCACATGGTTCATCAATCGCGTAAATGTACTCAATGCATTTGTAAGTCCGAGTGGTATGACCAACCATTCATAGAGACCATGCCTCGTCTTAAAGGTAATCTTCCATTCATCACCAAATCTCATGCAAATTTGGTGGTAGCCACTCCATAAATCAATCTTCAAAAATATCTTAGTGCCATGAAGCTTATCTAATACGTCATCAAGCCTCAGTATTAGATATTTATACTTGATAGTAATACAGTTAATTGCTTAGCTGTCGATGTACATATGCCATGAACCATCCTTCTTTGGGATAAGCAGAGCTAGTGTAGCACAAGGACTCATGCTCTCTTTCATGTAACCTCGCTCTATAAGCTCACCCGCTTATCTTTTCACCTTAACAGCCTACTTAGGGTTCATTCTATAAGCAGGTCAATTCGATAAGGTTATGCCTAGTTGCAGGTCAATGCAATGTTCTATGCCTTAGACTAAGGGCAGTCCTTTAGACAACTCTTCAAGAAACAAGTCTAAAAACTCATCAATCACCCTTTAGATTTATTTAGGAATATCTTCTAGATTCCTCATTTCCAACAATCTTCTAATCAACAAAAATATAAACTCATCGGCCTTCTCAGTAGCTCGAAGCTCTCTTCGGCTCATCACTAGGGCTTTCTTCTTACTAGCTCGGGTGAGTTGGTTATAAGTCTTATTCACTTGGGTCAGTGTCATAAGTTGCAACATAATCTTCTTCCCATCCTTAACAAAGGCAAAGGTGTTTTCGTATTCGTTGTGAGTAACACATCAATCAAACAACCCAGGTCTTCCAAGAAATAGATGTGAAGCTCCCATGAGGATGAGATTGCGTACTACTTCGTCCCTGTACACATTCCCAACACTAAATGGTATGCTTACTTGCTCTATGAAATGTAGAGCACCCTTATCATAAAGCCAATATAGCTTATGAGGTCAGGGGTACTTAAAGGTCAGTAGTCCTAACCTCTGAATAAAGGACTATACAACAACATCAGTACAACTTCCTTCATCTACTATGATATAGTTGCCCTTTGATGGTACACTTTGTATGGAATAAATTCTCTCACCAATCCTCCTCGAAGCTCAGCACTCGTCTTAGTGCTAAGGTCATCACCTCTCCTTAATCAACATAGACATAGGTCTCCTCTTCCTCCTTAACTTAAACCTTTCCAGTATTCTTCTCCTCCTAAGGCTTACTCTCATTAGTTCTATCCACTACATGTCCTTGGAGCACCATAATATGTCAATTCAAACACTCAACAACCATGTGTCCAAAACCCAACCATTTGAAACACTACACCTCACTGGTCTTTTGTCCAGAAGCTGGCCCTTCTCATACGTCCTTGGGGCAGGCCTATCCTCAGTTTGACTCGACTGGCCTACTCACCCCTATTGACCTACTCAACTATCCTCAAGTTGATCATATCTTTCCACAACTTGGGAGAGTCTCCTTAACTTAACATGAATAGGTCAGCACAGAATAAGGGCTCAAAAAAATATGGGCTCAAGGTATTTCTTCTTTGTTTTTTGACTCTCTATGCTACCTTGATTGCCTCTTCCAAAGTATAAAACCTTTGTACTTCTACAATATTATGAATCTCATATTTGAGTCCAAAAATAAACGTCAACACTATTCGAGCCTCTACTACATCTATGTCTACTTCACTCATCAACATTTGGAATTCTCGCACATAGTCATCAACATATCGGCCTCCTTAGTGAATTTTTTTCAATTTTGCAAACGTGTCTCTCAAGTAGGTCTTAGGTACAAATCTACCCCGCAACAATCTTGTCTCATCCTAAGTTTTACAGCTCATCTTCCATCTCTTGCTTTAGCCGCATTCAAATTCTTCCACTACATAGTAGCATACCCAAAAAATTCAAGTGCACCAAGACACGCTTTAACAGCATCAGTATACCCATAATAGTCAAACACTTTCTCTACCTTCTCTTCCTACTCTAAATATTCATCTGTATCTCCACTTCTACTAAAGGGTAAGATTTAGAACTTAACATGATCAAGTCCTTGAAGAGCTCAACGTCCTCACTCTTATGCTCTGTAATAATTAGCCTCTTCTTCTTCCTCTCCATACTCTTCGACATCTACTTCCTTATCTTCTACCTCAACCTCCCCCAACTCCAGCCTTCATCTAGCAACTCAGTCTGCAACTCCTCCAACTCCATGGGGTCGAACTGGGCGATTGGCTTAACCACCTTAGTCAAAGCATCTCTCTAGAACATTCTCAAGCAAGTCATGATGTCCCATACCCTAGGGTTGTTGCATGTTAACTTGCATCACTGTAACCTGACTCTTAACAAAATTAATGAGTCTGTCAAGCTTATAATCAACTAACCTAAGAGTATTACTACCATTATGACCACGGCAGGCTTAAGGACCACTACTCTAGTCACCAATGACACCTTGAACATTCGAATCCAACATGGTATGATACCTTTCTAACATATAGACAACACAATACACGATAAACACTTATGTTTACTACCTAAAACTCAACTAACAAACTCGTAATAGTTTCAATACCCAAAACTCTCTCAAACATAATAGAAATGCACTTACTCTATTTTCACGATGAAAAAAAAGAAGTAATAACAAGAACTACACTTACCAACACACAAACCTCCATTCCTTGGCTCACAACTCTAAACTACTTTACATAAATATACTAAAGCAACTACAGAAGGAATATAGCAAATACAAACCAAAACTTCACTGAAACTTCATATACTCCCTCTCAGAACCATGCTTTGATATCAGTGAAGTTAATGCATCTCTAGGGTCGAGCACACATAAAAGCACCACAACGTAAAGAGTTGAAAGAAAACAAAGAAGTCTAGCAAAATCTAAGCAGGTACCAATTAGATATAATACACCAATCGATCTTACTTAGCCCATAATCTGCCAAATATGATTCACTAATCTAAATTATAGGCTCACTCACCCCTACTCCTTACTAAAGGGAATAAATAAGAATTAAAAGAATAAATGAGAACCCTAGGGTTGCTTACAAAAGGAAACCCATAATAATTTGATAATGTATAGGATGATGCCTACGTACAAACAAATGGGGTTTATGTACCAACCCCACTAGGATTACAAGCATACATGGAAAAGATAAAAAAGGGTAATTTACAATTGGAATACATAAATAATACTAAAAAGGATAAAAGAGACCAAGAATATTTTATATGGAAAAAGTACAGAATCCTTCTAAAATGTTATGTCAGAAGACACGTATTGCATGGTAGTTGGCAAGCTGGAGTATGATACAATTCAAACAAGGTGAAGAAAAAAGAGTCTGTAGTCAAAACTGACCTAATCTGGTTTAGGTTGGAGTTTAGTCAATCAAGGAAGTCCAAATCCCCTTCAAGTTAGGAATCTCACAATTCGACTTAAACTAGGATCGGATGCTGGTTGACTCAGGAGCTCAACTTAGACAAAAGTTTATGGTTGGTCTACTCAGACACTGCCTAGGTCTTGGAAAGAGCTTGGTGGCTACTCAGTAGGTTAGCCTATACGCTCAACAAGTCGACACGTCTATTCGATAGCTTTGGAAACATGTTGGCACATGTGAAAGCTTAGTACTCAGGTCGACAATAGAGTAAAATATGGAGGTCGGAGTAGGAATCCTTGTCCTAAATAGGACTTATAGCTAGTATTCTCTATGTGAGCCCTTAGAGTCCTCTAGCTTAACTGTGCGTGATCTGTCGAGGGAGTTGATTCTCATCATCACTGAACAATTGAAGGAAGTTTGGTAAAAGTCTTAGCTAGCTGTAGCTAAGAAGAAATATGGCAAACAAGCAAAAATCCATGACAAAATGTGTTCATACACGAAATGAATCTCAATATCAATATGTTTTGTGTGTCCATGTTAGCAAGGATTGCAAGCAATCTACCGAGTACTCTTGTTGTCATAGAAAACAGAGATAAGCAAAGAAATAAGAATGTGAATGTCACGAAGTATATATGAAACCTAGAGCAGATCCTAACAGCAGAAGCAAGGCAATGATACTCTACTTCAGTAGATGATGTACTAACAATATTTTAGCATTTACATTTCCATGATACAAGAGCTTCACCCAGACAAACACAAAAACCATAGATTGAACACTTATCATTTGAAAAACATCCCCAATCCACATCATAGAAAATAGAAAGTTGCAAAGAGTTGTTAGCAAGGAAAAATAATCTAAGATCACACGTTCCTTTAAGAAATTTAAGTAAATGGAGAGCAACATGTAAATGTGGAGAACATGGTTGAGACACAAATTGGCTCAATTTATGCATGGCAAATGAAATATCTCACCTAGTAATAGAAAGGTAAAGGAGCCGCCTAACAATTCTGCAATAGAGTGAAGGATCTTCTAACAAATCACCTTCATCCTTCGAAAGTTTAATTCCAATAGGCAAAGGCAAATTAATAAGCTTACAAGCAAACAATCCAATATCAACAACAAATTTACATTGATTCAAGAAAGTATCATGAGTAATACAACAAATTTCAAGGTGTAAGAAAAAACATATAAGACCCAAGTCTTTAATTGTGAAAGCTTCATGTAATTAATGCTTCAAAGAATAAATTTCAACTTGATCGTTCCCTGTTATGAGCATGTCATCTACGTGTAAAAGGACAACAGCACAGCCACCGGAATGAAACTTAGTAAACAAAGAATAATCAATTATAGATTGAATAAAACTATGCGCGAGAAGAAACTTGGAAATCTCATGACTCCATTGTCTTGTGCCTACTTTAAGCTATATAAAGACTGCTTAAGTTTGTACACTTAATGAGGAAGTGACTTAGAATACTCAGGGGTTGGACATATATAAATCTCTCCATAAAGAAATCAATGAAGAAATGAATTGTTGATATCTATTTGATAAAGAGGTCATGCATATGTAATAACAATGGCAATGAGAATTCTAATTGTGCCCAACTTGGCTATGGATGAAAAAGTATCATGATAATTAGCCCCTTCTACTTGTGTTTACCCTTTAGCAACTAATCGAGCCTTGTATCTCTCTATGGAAGCATCAAGTCTATACTTAATTTTATACACCCACTTGCAACCAATAGCCTTCTCATTAGGCAATAATTCAGTGAGTTCCCAAGCGTCATTGATTTCTAAAGCTTCAAGCTCTTTGTTCATAGCCATGACCCACTCGTAGCACTTAGATGCTTGTGAATAACAAAATGGTTCATGTGTTGTTAAAACATGAGCTAAAGATGCAATGTAGTCAGAAGTGTACAAGCTAAAGGTATGAAAAGAAAATAAAGGATATAAAGGTCTAATGCTATATTTGGACACGAATGAAACATGAGGAGAAATATTAGATGGCAAAGGAATGGGAATAACAATAGTGTTTAGAGAATGTACATAGTCCTAAAGCCATATAGGAGTTATTTTAACTGTAGATGACCTGCAAAGTGTAGAAGAAGTAATGGGTTGTAGCTAAGAGTGTGCAACATTAGCAAACATAGCAATATCAGTAGAATAAGAGTAGAATAAGTGTGAATAGCAATATTAGAAGAAACAGGGGAAATATTATTAGTTGATTGTGTAGCAAAAGCATGGAATAAGGGAACAAAAGACTTTGAATCAAACTCAAAAGACAAAGGAGCATGAGCACTAAGGGAATAATGGAAAAGAATAGAAGCATTTTTGAAAGGAAAAAGATTCTCATAAAAAGAAACATCCCTGCTAAAGAAGATACGTTTACTGAGCATGTCAAAGACTTTATATCCTCTATGTTGGCTAGCGTATCCTAGAAGAACACAAGATTTGTCTTTATGAGGTCCAAGTATAGTAGCATAACAAAGGCATTTGATCACTCTCAAATGATCATAAGAGGGTTTAATACCAAACAATATCTCCTAAAGGACCTTTCTATTCCAATTTAAGCATAAGCATTTTGTTTATCAATAATGTAGTAGCAAGAACACATTCTCCCCAAAAATATTTAGGCAAACAAGCATGTAACAATAAAGCTCGAGCAATTTCAAACTATTGACGATGTTTTCTTTCAACTTTATCATTTTGTTGTGGTGTATAAGGGATAAAACGTTGGTGAATAACACAAAGGTCTTGGAAAAGTCTTTAACATGCATGTGATAAAAATTCTTGCCCATTATCAGATTGAACAATCTTCTGAATAGATGAAAATTTAGTCTTAATAAGTTTAATGAGCTTATCAAGAATGGAAAGCACATGAGACTTGTTTTTCATCAAAAATGTCCATGTGCAATAAGTATAGTCAACTATTGTCAAGAAAAACTTGGCTCCACAAAATGATGCAATTGAATAAGTACCCCATATATCAGTATGAATCAAAAGAAAAGCTTCATGATTTATAGTTACACTTCTACCAAAAGAAAGTTAATGACACTTAGCCCTATTACAAGTATCACAAAAGAAATTGTCTATGTCTAAGGGCTTACATGACTCCAAATGCAATAGTTTAGACAAAGAAGAATGCCCAACTCAAGCATGAAACAAATGTAAGTCAATATTATTGATACAAGCATCTAATACTAAAGAAACAAAATAAAGAACATATTGATCATCTGAATTACAGTATTTCATGGCATCATAATCTAAGATGTACAATCCATCTAAAGCTTTGGCAAAGGCAACAGTTTGCTTACTGTTCTAGCACTGAAAAATGAAACAATGGGAATTGATTTAGGCTATCAAATAGTTATCAACTAAAGCCTCATGAACTAAGAGAAGATTATGTGTAAAATTAGGTACAAAAGTATATTCTTAAGAACAAGAAAGGAGTTTATATGAATGGTACCAGCTAATTGCATTGTTTTAATGTTACCATCAGGTCGTTTGACTATGATTGGGATTGGTAATGAATAAAGGTCATGGAACAAAGAAAGGAAAAGACTAACATGATCTATAGATCTTATAAGTGTGTAAAATCATGCACTTATCTAAAGAATTTCTCTAATAATTATATGTGATTCAATAGATTTTTAAGCAAAAGTGTATGAATTTTCATTAAAATCACATATAATTACTCAACGCAAGTGCAATTCATATTTTTTTTGTTTTGATGCTCAAAAGTATCATATATTTAAAGAATTTAAGATAAGCTCTTTATGTGTAATCTTGTAGGTCCCGGGGATTACAATGTAACAGTAACCCCCATTTATGAAGCTAAAAACAAAGAAAAAGGTAAAGAAGGAAATCTGGAAATTATAACTACTAGCATGCTAGTAAGCATATCTACCATCAAAATGGTACCTCGAACAGAATCAAATCAAGTTTCGGTACTCAGATACCAGCATACCGGTACTCAGATACTAACATGATGTTATACTTGACTCCTAAAGTAAAAACGTATCGTTTCATTAAAAAAAAAAAAAAAAAAAAAAAAAGAAGAAGAGAAGTGCATGACACATGTCCATCAACATAACAGTACCCTTGATTACCGTCATGCCAATAATTACCTAATATAAAATCCGCTTCTTCTTCATTTTCTATAGATTTGGCTTTGTAATTTCTAAGGTTTAGGGTTCTAGTTTCCACTATTTCTCTCTTCTTTAAGCTATCTTAGGTTACACTTAGCATAGTTTTATGATTTCCGTAGAGTTTTCTTATAATTTCATAGCCGTAGCGTAAACTGTTAGTAGATTTTAACTCTTTTCAAGATTTGGGTTTGTGAATTTCCATTGCATCCATAGAGATTATTAGGAAAATCTTGAGGAACTTCATTGTTGAGGTTGAGGAGCTCGGTTTTGTAATATTGCTCGTACTTTTTCCATGTTTAATGTAATGTTTATTTTCACATTCATGTGTATTATGTGTTAAATGTTTATTCTTCATGAAGTAGTTGTAGCAATTGATGAAGTAATTGTGGCCATTGATGTTTTTATATTATAATAATGTAAATTTAGAATTTAGAATTTTACTTAGTTCTATTGTGTAATAGGTATAACTTGAGTTTTGAGTTAATGTTAAGTTAGATAGCGTTTCCCACACATTGGGCCTTTCCCCTTATTATCCTATCAGGGTCTAGATACAATAATAGGATTTGAAAACCCTAAATAGAATATAGGATTCGTAATTTGAATGGATAGTTCTTGAGAATTAAGACTCAAATCCTTGTACTCACTTAGAGCTAAAAATTGGTTGGAATAAGAAATCAATTCTAACATAGTTATTTAAGTATTGACAAGACTTGAATAGCCAGCTAATAGTGTAAATGAAATATTGATAATACAATGCTCCTACTGCATAATAGAATTTACGAAACAAGAGTTAGATAAATTCTGTGAGTGTGAGTAAAATTTATATTTAAACTATCATAAATACTCTACTAGCATGGCCACAACTATCTTAGATAATTGTTTACTCGTTGCTCATATATCTTTTATGAAGAAATCCGCATCCCAATACCAAGATATTGCTAAAATCCATGCTTAATTCCAATGTAGTTTTTACTTCTATTTAGATAATTTGTATGTTCTCTTCCTTAAAATTGCTCAATCGGTTACCGAGATTAGAGTAAAAATAATATAATCTAGTACTTAGTTAGCTTTCTAAACTCTATTCTTTCCTTCACCAGAAAATACGACCTTGGTACTCACCATATACTAAACTCTATTCTTTCCATTAGCTCATGGTTTCCACAAATATATTTTCAAAAGATTGCAAGCTAGTTCAATTTATTGTGTAGTGTTTCCACTATTTTTTAAAAAATGGGGCAAATTTATGTTTGTGCGTGAC
The DNA here is from genome assembly GCA_024138015.1 of Lumnitzera littorea. NCBI lineage: Eukaryota > Viridiplantae > Streptophyta > Magnoliopsida > Myrtales > Combretaceae > Lumnitzera > Lumnitzera littorea. Next base: position 88,889,027 of record JAMXBB010000002.1, on the reverse strand, counting down.
AATGTGGAAGGTAATCATGACACTAAGATCTTGAATCAACAATCCATAAACTAAAAATGTTATTAACAACACTAAAGCAAGAATCGATAGAGGACATACCAGCAAACTGGAGTACATTCATCATTATTGCATCAGTAGGTGCTTACAGTTATCCCTTCACCATATTTGAGACCTTAGTACATAAGTTTTGCACCATTAGAGTATCAACTAAACTAGTATTGAAAGTAAGATCGCTTGAATTATCCAAAGGTGTAGTTGCCTAACTGTTGCTAATTGAAATGCAATTAGATACTAATTTGTTCCCTTTTACATTTCTTCTATTATTAGCCACTCTAAATACCTAATGAGTTGAAAACATATATCCACAACATGGCCTTCTAATTTATAGTGTTTACAAAACAACTTTGCTTTTATCTTCCTTCTATAGTTATTGCCTTTACTGCTTGCTAAACAATTAAGACTAAAGGCTGGCCCATTATTATCTACTAGTCGACGTGTACACAAACTCATTTGTCCACAGTCATATGAAGGAAAAGACTACAATACTTGAACTTCATCCTACAGTTGTTTCAACTTATTGTAATGAACACCAATAGGCATGTTCAATTGCTTCAAGTTACATATTTCATTTTGCAATTGAAAGCTGAGTTGTCCATTAGCTTATTCATATTGCTCATTCAATCCTGTTGACAAATCCATTACCAAGTGTGCATAAAGGAAATTTTGTGAAAGCTCACTACTCATTGAGTTTAACATCTAACATCAAAGCATATAATCACAATGAATCCATCTAATATGATCCAATGAATCCTCATTAGGTTTATGTACTGATCCATCAAGAAATCTTAATTTCAATTTAGCAACTAAACCCATCTTTATAGATTTACACCAAGCGACAAAATTTAGACTATTATACACTACATTTCCAATGGTCATACTAAGACTATCAAATCTAGAGATATAGAGAGGATCCAAAACAAACTGATCAATTGGAACAACTTGATTTCCTTAATTATTCATGATACATGGATCAACAAAAACAGAGAAACTGATAACAAAGCAAATGCAAATGAAAAGTATCAAAAGATTACTAGAATCAACACACAACCATTGCACTCTAATACCATGTGAAGTTTGCTGATGATTTCATGGTGAAGTCAAAGTAATCTATACAGAGAAAACTAGAGAATTTGCTAGATCGTAAACAAAGAGAAAATGAGAGATCTTTTTGTTGAAACTGAACTAACAAACTCTAAAAATGATATGTATAGTATTTATATTACACACTATAAGCCTAAACTAACTAACAGCTCAACATACAAATGCTAACTTAAATCCTACGTATACAAAATTGTATAAATAAAATCCAAATTATCTCTACATATCGTGATTTTTTTTTTTTATGGTTTTATTATAATTATCTATGTGTAATATTTATAGGCACACAATTGATATGAATAATAATTTATTAGTTGAATAATGGACAATTTCTTCATTGTCTTAAGGAAAAAATTATACACAAGGTTAATGTTCCCTTTACAAAGTGATACAATGCAAAAAATAAATAAGATAGTGTTAGTATTCTTTTATGAAATAATAAGAAAAGAAAATAACAAAGACACTAAAATCTAGAAGTTACCATTTTACAATATTAATATTTCCCACACATTTATGTAGTGCTACTCATACTTATTAGGTTAAAATAATAATTGGCTTTTTTCTGAGGGGGGGGAGTCCTAAGATACTAAAACAGATTGTCAATATCGTATGGGATATAATGGTCAAGAATTAAAGATAAATGAGGATGAAAATTAATGTAATGCTCAATTGATTTAAATACTAGCGTGTAAAATACATTAAGTTATGAAGATATATATGAAAAGTATTCATAATTAAATATGTATTGCGATTAGTATTATCATCTTTTTTTGGCATATCTGTATCGATTAAAAGTAAGTAATCAACGTTTCCATCTTCACTAATTATTACCACATAATCCACTTTTGTTTAGTGACTTGTTTAAATTTCAATATCAGTGAAGTCTTTCTTTCATGATACTAATGTTCAAGTAGGTAACTAAATTGGAGCATATTAGGGAGGAAATAATTCGTAGAAGATGGAGAAAGTAAGATTTACACCAAATTGATATAAGGGATCGTCAAAAAAAAAAAAAAAGGATAGTAATAATAATTCCAATACATTTTTGGATCTAAAAATTTCCATGCAATTTTAAAGTTTGCAAATACTTTACCACAATAGAAATAAAATCAACTTTACGTATGAAGTATTCACCATTTTTTTCCTTCTTAAATGCTTTTTTTTTTTTAACCCTTCTGCTTTATGTCAATCACCTGTTTAAACACCTAAAGAATTTAAGAAATACACTATAAGTAACACTATATAAAGTGATATTAATGTCTAGTACAAATAATTTCCTAAACTTTGACCCAAGTACATATATACCATCTAAACTTTCAAATGTTACAAATAGTACCCTTAAACATTAATCTTAGTATAGATATATCTAAAACTATGTAACGGCTAATTTCAAATCATAAACCAACCTGGATGAGTCAATTCAGAACTACCCATGGAACGTCGAGTTTTAATTTAAAAAGTTATACGAATTGAAATGCAAGTTAAGCCAACAAAAAGTTATAGTAAAAAAGCTACTATGTAGGCAACTATTTTTTTATGGGAGAGGGGTATAAAGAGAGATAGAGAAGATAAACACTTAAAGCCTACAAGTAGCATGGATTGAAGTGAGAGAAAGTTAAATGGTATGCAAACTTTGATTTGATGAGAGAGAGAGAGAGAGAGGATTAAATGAAACTTAGACTTTAATTTGACGAGGGAGAAAAGGAGGAAGAAAAAGAGAACCTAGAATCAAAATGAGTAATATTAAAATATTTAAAGTATCATATGTTTTTGGCTAAAAATAAAAGCATCATTTGTTTGCACAATTATTTTTCATGCCACCCAATATTGATTCAACTATATGAAAACACTTTGATTTCTGTAAGGAGCTTTAAAAGGGAAAAATAAGTAGTTCCATTCAAGGAACCATGGTGAATTTGGTGTCTTGAAGCAAAGTCAAAGAACTTCAAACCCAATTTTAGGTAGTAACATCTATCGATCACATACTGCACAATTTCGAATAGGAGGATTTGAGAATGAGAAAGATGCATTTTGAGAGTTTTGTCCAATCCGATATCATGATTTCATTGATGAATTTTTTAAGGTAGGGTTTGAGTGGACATTCATAAGAAAAGAAGTAAAATAATACGGGAATTTGACATAATTTGTGGGGTTTTGATGGTGTAAAGGTTTGAAACTAGAAAGAAAAGCTTTGGACATTAGAAGGTTGGAAGAAAAATGATAGATTGTGTTTAAATTGAGTGTATGACCTATAAGAAAAAGGTGTTCCCAAATTTGAGGACACGGTGTTCCATTAGTTCAGTTCTTCGCTATCTACAATCTAATTTATTAAGAAAATTATCTATTCATGGGTTTGAACACATGAACCACTAGGCTTTTTAAGCCATCCCGAAACCAAGAAAAACAAGCCAACCATGGTTCCACATTTTTTTAACCATGATTGGCAATTTCGAGCTTGATTCCTTAGTCAAGCATATACCCTTAGACTTTTAAATATTACAAGTAACCTCCTTAAAATACTAGGCTAAAACTCAAGAAGGGGAGTAAATTAGTAAATTGAGTTTTCAGAGCAAATTTATCTTCTTTTCAAAATTAAGTACTAAATGCAACAATAAGTATAATCAAGATAATGATAAAACAATAATAAGTGTGAAAATTAAAAGAGATAGAGATAAAGAAGATCAAACTCAAATTTAATGTGGAGTTCAGACCGCCCCCTACTATCTACAGGTACACAATGCCTCTAATCGAAAACTTCACACCACTTTATTGATTTCTTGATCCAAGCTCCAAGAGCTACACATACACAAACTTGATTACATAAGTTTGATACTCATAACTCTCAACACAAATCATAATCTCGACTCACAACATAAAACTTAATCTCAAGGATTATTGGTGTAGCGCTTTTAACTCTCGATACTTTACAACTAATAACTCACAAGCACTACACTTCAAATCTCTCTAAATTTAGGGTACAAAAGATAATGAGAATAATAGACAGTAAGAGTACAAGAGAACACTGGAATATTGCAGTAAAAGATCAACTCTTTTTTTTTCCTTGGTAAAGTTGTTGAATATTTATACTAACTCTTTAAAATCTTCCTGTTATAATGCATTTAATGCCCCAACAGTTAGTTAAAACAAGCTTATTGTCATGATGATACCATAGCCTTACCGTCAAGTAGGTAAGTCATTCAACTACCAGCACGAACACCGACAACTCAACTGTCATGTCGACTTAGAGAACAGAAAGCATCAATCCAAGGGACTTCACTATCAAGCTAGTAAGCCGCTAAAACCTTCAAGCCAATAAGGCTGATTTGCAGCAAACTTCGCTCGTTTCCAACTTTTAAATACAATATATACAATCACACTATAGAATTTAACTTCCAAAAGAATCACACATCTTTCAAATCTAAATATTTTGAAGAGTTAATTGATATTTATAATCATAATGTAAGATAGCCATTCTTTTCCAATTAACTCAATATAATCAAATAATAACATGTTTAACCATACACTATTTTTGTTTTGTTCTCATCAAAGTCAACTAGTAAAATCTAAGTCGAACAATCTCTCTCTTTTTTATGAGAAAAAAAAACCTTATATTTTAAAAACTCCCCCTCAATTAGATATTCGGTTTCAAAAGGTTTGCAAACATGTGAAATCAATGGAATACTTCATATTAATATATTATTAGGGAATCAAACTTCATTTCCAATATAGAACTTAAAGTTAGCAATATTATCAAACTATGTTAATGTTCAAATATTTCAAAAGGTTTGCAAACAAGTGAAATCAATGGAATACTTGATATTAATAGATTGTTAGGGAATCAAACTTCATTTCCAATACAGAACTTAAAGTTAGCAATATTATCAAATTATGTTAATGTTTGAATATTATCAAACTCCTTATCAAAATATTTATCAAACTCATGACTCTCTAAGTGACTTAGATTCTTCTCTCCTTTTGGTCTCATAAAAAATATGAGTATATGCAAGCGATGAAGAGGAAGAATTGAGTAAGTTGAAATTTCAACATAGTCCCTACTTAAGTATTAGAATATACCCCCTACAAAAATGAAAGCATAGAAGCTACAAACCATGTCAAATAATATCTCCATAAGAATCTATCAAGATCAACCCATAACTTCAGATACCACACCAAATGTTTAGATACTGAAGTCATCAATATAAGCAAAATGTTCAGATACATAAGCCACAAGTAATAGACAACATAGATAAGCAATAGAAGCAACACATAGCTACAAGGATGGATGTCCTAGCATCACAAAAGACAAGAGAATGTTACATAGACAACAAAGGCTAAGATAATGGCCAAGACAAGACAACAAAAAGTAACAATAGTAGTGGCCATTAGCCAAGTTCATAACATAAAATAAACATAATGAAGAGCCTATGCAAAATATAGCAAAAGTTGGCAATTCAAGTGGCTAGTGAATCATCTTCATTAATTGGAGGCGAATGAGGACAAGTAGAATAAGTACTTGTTGGAAGTGCCAAACTACCCATAGTTCACGAAGGCATTTTGGCAAGCACTTAGTGGGTTAGCATTGGAAAGTAAGATGAGTGAGAGGAGTTGAAGAGAAAGAGGAAGGAGATGTGAGTGTGTGGAGTATACAAGAAGTTGGTATAACGGTGAGATGGGTGGTGATGGAGTTGTGATGATGGAGGGAGAGAGAGAGAGAATTAGGTTTTGGAAAAAAAAAAAAAGTGTAGAGATTTGGCTTGCCATCATGACGGTTCTTGAGGATACCATCACGACAGTTTCAGCAAACAAAAGTGATGCAACTTTGTTATAGAGGGCTTGTTACCATCAAGACGGTTATACCGCTTAGATGGTGCTCTACAATTTTTCAATTTTGCAGAAAATTGAGAGATGTCCATTATTTTTGCTAAATTGCCAACTCAACTCTATTTTGATTGATGTATTAAGCTATCTAACACTTCAAGCAAGTTTAATTTACTCCATTAAGGCTTAAAAAACTTAAATTTTAGCTAAATGGATAAGATTTAACCAAATCAAATCCTTAAGGCTTTGTAGTTCATGATAAAGCATAAGTCTGCATGAATGATCAATTTTTGTATAGAGATAGCAAGTTTTTGCATACAAATGCTTCAAGCAAATTTCAATCTCATATCTAAGCTAGAGATTAAAATTGTAAAATCACTACTTGAGTTCCATTAATTCAAGTGTAGGACATAAATATAGCCAAAGATCAAGTAAGTGTACCAATTCAAAACTAAGCTATGTTTCCATTACAAACCACTTTTAGTAGTATTTATACATATGAGAGATCCATTATTTAGGCAAGTATCATCCAAATTGTCAAAATGATCAATTAGCCCATCTTATATCATAAAAAGCCTTATGAAGGTCTAAATAAGTCAATTTACACAAGGTCAAGACCTAACAAAAATAACCACTCAATCATGATTTGTTGATGAAATTAAACATGTGGAAGCTAGTTTTAGGCATGGAAACCAATGCATGATAAATTTGTACATATATGAACTTAAACAAACATAACTGACTTCAAGTGTGCCCAAAACATGCTAAATGTCATGTTTTATGCATGAAATCTTTATGAACATATTTCTTAGCTCCAATTGAGTGTAAAGAACTTGTATCTCAACAAGATTAGCAAAATTTTAACTAAATGAAGTCATTAGTTGCTTGAAGTTCATCATTAAGCCTAGCAAATGCATGAATGACCAATTTTGAGCAATATGCTTTTTTTCCCTTTTCTTTACCTTTTTATTAAATAAGACCCGTGAAACAACCTCTACCAACTTAAACTTAGGATAGGCCCAGTTCCAAACTATGAACTGACCAGGATGTCATACACCAAATAGTATAATCGCAGCTTTCCTACCGTATGAACAATTTTATGATAAAAGCTAGCATCATAGCTACTATCATAGACTTGATTCACATAAGGAAAACTTGACTACACAACTTCGGAGCATCCAGTTTAGTACTTGCATTTTCGTAATACATGTATAATAGAACATTAGCTTCTTTTGAAATGCCTTACAAAATAGTTTCTCGCATCATATTCTTTAATATAAACTTTACACATACAAGAAAACGTTACAAGTTGAAATGGTTTCACATTTCGTATTATTTTACAGATCGCCTAAGGAAATTATGGGGTCACCCATAGTGGCCCAATTAGTTTCCTTAAAGATAAATGAGACACTAGAAAGGAACAAAATTCCAATTACACCTTATTAATTCCTCACTCCATAACCTCATCAGCTTCTAAGTTGGGATGCCTACAAAAGAGTATATGGAAAAGTAAGCAGCCACCGCTTAGTAAGTAAGACAGAGAGAAAAGCATGGTGCACTACAAAGTAAGCAATGTTGTCAACTAAGTTTGTTAAATGTAATGCATGATCAAGCAAATATCATCGCACGACGTTATCCGGTATGTTATGAGATTAGAGAATTTTTGCTCCCTTTAATCTGGGTTTGTGAAGCTTCACAAGCTATAATGCTCTGTTGACCAAACCCAAACTTATGCAATAGAGACATCCCTCATGCTGCGACTACCTTCGAACTAACATCTTCAACCTTATCATGAAATCCTCTCTTATCACTTAGTTTGATTAAGGGTAAGAAAGGAACCATTTCTACTATCTCTTTTAAAGGGTTGGTAATTAGTAGGAGAATCCTAACCGTCTCCTAATGGATTACAATACACAACAGGTAAAATCTTATGTTGAGTATAAGTTAGTCTATCTTTCAAGGTGATTAACTAGTTCAATCAATTAGACAACCACAATTTAACAGCAATAAGCACAAATGGAGCTAAACTCCCAAGGCACATATCAACAACAATTGCACGCATTGCATATGCTCAACTAACTAGTTACAAACACAAACAAGTACACACTTAAGCCTCCAAATATCCTAAAATGGTAATCCAAAATGCAGTAAGGGATTGATCTCAACTTACCTGCGTTTCTTGTTGTTCAGTAATCCTAGAGTATTCCTTACCTAATTAAGTGTGGTTGTAGTGTGTTTCTTTACTAGAAATTCTTATATTATAAATGAAATTTTTAGTATTTTTCTAAGTTATAAATATCATTATACTACTTATTATTCCTAGTGTTAAGTTCATTATTCTCAGTATAAGAAGTTATGATATTTAAGCATTCAAGTTTTAAAGTTATTTTAGATTAATTCTTCATTTATCTATCCTCTTATTTGTCCTTTAAATTAACCTCTGAGATATCATTTGAATTCAATTTATTTTAAAATTCTTAAAACACCTTCAGGTGTATTCTCTGAGTCTAACCTAGTTGCAATTTACATATAGATACCTTCTTACTCAGCCTCAAAATGAGGTTCCAATGTAGCATTTTACTTAACTATCCTCTAATTTATCCTTTAATTCAGCCTAAATGATATGTTTTCAACTAGATTTCTACAACTTCTCCTCATTTCCAATTAAAGTCAATATCTAAACATCATTCACAACCTTAGTTGACTCCTTAACTCCATTTAAGCAAATATTATGAAGCTACATGTTAGGAAATTTGGTAATCTAACCATAAATCTAGTATGTTCTTGAAATCAACTTCTTCGATTCACCAAAATTCATCTCCAACTTCAGCATTCTTCACCAAATGACATTAAAATCCTACTTAATTTAGAATCCAAGTGAATTTATTGAAGTATACTCAACAGAGTACCTATTAATTTGACTTTAACTATAATTCATGAGCCATAAGAAAGATTAACAATAAAAATCATGATGTACAATTTGATAAAATATTTTACATGGTGTTATTCTAGATATCCTGAACAAGTTATAGAAAAACTTTGGAGCTAAAACTACATATAAGACAACTTAATTTAATTAAAACTTTTTTTTTTATGATTCTACATACAAAATAACCAAAGAATAATTTTTTCTAGAATTTTCCTACGTAATTTATGACTCGTTTACTTCACCATTTAGAATAGATTGAATAAGGCTGTAACGGCCTTATTTAATGTTCACTTAGCAAAGAAACATACAAAGAATAGTGTAGTAATAAAATTTAAAATTACTAATTTACCCTTATCTTCTACAATCCTAATAATCAAAGCTCTCTACCCTTGCTAAACCCCAAAAACCCTAATCAATTCGACCAGAAAAATAATAATAACCCTAATCAAATTGAGTACTTTGGATGTCTGAAATTTACCATAGTATGGAAAAGCTATGGGTTTGGAGACGTATCGTAAAGAGAGTTGTGGCTGTCGAGATGTGTTGAGAAGAGAGCTATGAGTGTGGAGTTATGGGTGTCAAGTTGCTATGGGTTCGCTGGAGAAAAGAACTATCAGCTAAGAAGATAACTGTTCATGTTAGTTGTTGTAGGTGTGCCGGAGAAGAGAGTTGTTCGTATTGGTTGTTATGGGTTCAGTAGAGAGAGAGTTGTTCATGTTGGTTGCTACAGGTACGCCAGAGGGGAGAGTTGTTCGTATTGATTGCTAGGGGTGCACCAAAGAGATATATTCGTGTGGGTTATCATTGGTGTGCTGGAGAGGAGATCTATTAATGTAGGTTACCATTGGTGCGCCAAAGAAGAGAGCTTGTGTTGGTTACTATGGGTACACCAAAGCTATTTGCATTGGTTATTGTAGGTTCGCCGGAGAAAAGAGGTGTTCATCAAGGAGAAAGCTATGTGGTTTTGAAACAATAGAGAGAAGAAGAAGATAATGGGCAAGGGATGTCTTTTGTCTTCAAAATTGGGATTCATAAGTTAAGATATGGAATTAGGATTCATGATTTTGAAAAATGAGAATTCTCTATGAATTGTGATTGCCTTAAGTGAACAATGTAATAAACTTGTTTTAAGGAATAAGGGGGGGAATGGAATAGCCAATCCCCCCAATTCCCCCCAAGTGAACACACTGTTAGTATTTTTAGTCATTAAATGAAAATCAGACTAGAAAATGAAACTCACTAACATGGCCTTTCTTTGAATATGATCCAACGAGGAATGGCTATCGAAACTTCATATCAGATGGTGCTTTGTCAAAAGGAGGTGGTGATTACATGTCAGGTGATGTTTTTCCTCTCAAACTGTACATTTCTAGTTAAAACTCCTATTTTCATGAATTTTTCTTAAATTCTTCTACAATGTCTTCGACCTCTACCTGATTCTCATCGAATTCTCAACTAAATAAATAAATAATGTAGGAGAGATGCTACTTTTATAATGTAATGGGTTGGTGGAGAAAATTAGCCATATAATTAGATTTGTTTATTTATTATTTTTCCCTTAATTTATGCTCATGCAAGGTGTCAACTTTCAAATTCTAATATCTCCCTTATATACATCTTAAGTTGCCACATCTGTTCAATTTGTTTCACATAACCAAGTGCTTGTTTTATCAATGGTTTATTTAATTTAATGTAATGTATTGTGTATGGGTGAGATTTTAATTAATCACAAGTTTATACTTCCACATATTAAATATACTTTATGTATCTACATATTCTCGATACATTATTTTATGTCATTTTATTAATTTTAGTATCCATATGATTTATCTCTAAAAGCCCATTATTTATGAGAGCCCGTTTTGCACATTTCCGATAAATAACAAATAATATATTTATAATCAACATTTTAGCTAGATTATTATTTATTATTTTATTTTCCTAAATCTAAGCTCATGGAGCCATTTCTACTAATTTTCCTAGTTCGTTGCAAAATTCAATCCAATCAAACGACTCTTATAATTGCTCCAAATTTTGCATACTAATCCTATATCACCTAATTGTGGGGGTATGTTCTCACTTAAGCAGATAGCTCTTGTTGCTATGCTAAATTTAGGTGCTAAATCCTAATTATTAATTTTTGCGAGGTCTTAAACCAAAATCGGCCCATCGGTTCACTTAACCAAACTACGCCCAAGTAAGCTAGGCCTAAATCGCTCGACAACCTATTGGGCTTAGCAAGTTAAGGTGGTTCAACCTTGCATATTCATCAAACTAACAAGCCTTAGAACCAACAAGAAGACCTATAGATTCAACCCACCTTATTTAAAACAAAAAAACAAAAAAATGTATATATATGCAAGATACATGTGTATACATCAATATATTTTTTCATCAATAATTTTCTTTTATATATTCATTTATTTTTTACAACAAAATTGAGAATTTAGTGCATATGTACTATATATATGCAAGATATATGTGTGTATATATCAATATATGTATATACCTAAGAGGCTAAGACATTTTAATATATATATATAAATATATATATATGAATGTATGTAAATATATGTTTATATAACTAAATATATGTAAATGTAGATTAATATATATTATATATTTATATATATAAATACATTAACATATATATAGAAATTTATGTATTTTTTTACTTAAACCAACCTATAAACCAGCGGTTTAAATTAATCAATCCAAAAGTAGCCTCTCTCGGACAAGTCACGATTCATCATTTTGGTAACTCATGAACCAGCGGGCTTAGGCCAATTCGGCCTACATCCCAGGTTTACACTAACAAGGATACGGCTGAAGTATCAATTGACCTTGCGAATTCGACATAACCTAGTTGAACTACTCCATTTATTGAGAGAGAGAGAGAGAGTATGCTCCCAATAGTTATACGGTCCAAATTGTAAGGTATAATTAATACATATTCCTTGCATGCAATTCATAACCAACAGACTAGTTATTTTGAGGTCAATGAGTTTATCCAACAACATTAAGTTAGGTTTAAGCACAAATTAAGGAAAGACAGCGTTACTTGAGCTATCTATCGATAAACATCTCCACCATTCCAAGTCTCTTATATAAGGTCAAACGGGGCCCTACAAGTCATTTCATTGCATGGCATAGATTACGAGTGTTTCGAGAATTTATTACGACGCGGGCAACACACATTGTCAGAATGGGATACAATAGGAATTGTCAAACAAACACTGTCGAGCCTCTTCAATGTCAAATTAATATAGGTAATGTACAATAATATAAGTTGTCCTTTAACGTTCTTTCCACTTGATGCATGTATTTAATTAAGAATATCAATAAAAGGCATTATTGGTAAAGATACGAGAAATCTAGAGAGAAAAGAGGGTTATTGACGATTATAAACACTATCTGAATCTACCATAGAAGTGGGCATGTAAGGATGGAACTTATAGGACATCAAACATTAATAAAAATATCAAGTTTTGTGCTTAATGAGCTTCTAGGGCCAATTTTATAAAATTGGAAATCAAATGTTTATTAATGAATGTAAGAGGAAAAAAGAAACACATTGACTTTAATAATATAAATAGTTAATGACATGAACATTATAAAGTTTAGATAACTCAATCAAACGTTAACATTAAGATAGAGCACCACTCTTATTGAAGGTGGAAATAACTAGTGATGCAACAATCATTCAAAGATGGATGTAGTGGTGTAACTTATCTCTCCCATAGTCCTTATTACTAGGAAACTATTATAATGAAAATGAAATTATAGTAGAATCTTACAATGCAAAAGGCCAATATTAATTTAAGGAAACTCAAAGGTAATTTAGTGATTTACAAAGATGACATGGCCCAATATTAGTACGAGCAATTAACTTTCCCTATGCAAAGATAGTATGCATTAACTCGAGAAAACAAAAACCTACCATAAATAGTGTAAAAGGTTGAAAATTGCTATATTAATTATTGGACTAAGTTTATTATTTATTTGGGTTGTACTCCTTATTAGCTAGGTGACAAGATCTAAGGAGTCTAAGTAGACTTATATTCATAACAACCCTCGAAGTGGCTCCTTAAATCATATAGTCTAAGCAACCTTAAATGCTACAAGCTCAATAACCTATGAGAATGTCAATTATAATGACTTTCATTGTTGTTACTAAGTGAAGGCATCGCCTCCTAAGTGCACAATGATTTGCAAATGCTCAATGACTTCTGCTACCAAGAGTACTTCAAGTGACATCATGAAACAAGATGGTGTAATAAGTTCATCAAAGCACAAAGTTCCCTCTAATGAAGGAAACAATCATTTGAGTTGCTACCTAGTCTCAATGAGACATTGTAGCAACTAAAGGAAGAGGAATATTAATTGGTGCAACGCACTACTCACCTCCATATGCACTTGAGTAGGTAATACACCAACATAAGTACTAATCTCATCCTTCTTTCCATAACCGGTACATTAATGATAAGAGCAACATCAACTACTTCATAGGGATCCATTTGTTTCTTCAATGTCATCATCATCACCACCATATCCGTCATTTGGGGATTCCTTATAATCTATTAAGTTTAGATCAACCTTAAGAGGTGTTCAGGCCACCCTCCATGTCAAATAGGGAAAATAAGCTCCCCCAAATGTACTACAAAGGAACTTTGTTTGAGAGCCCAATAGACTCATGGTTTTCTACTAGAACTCAAAGCAGTAGTAATGCTAGTTAGACATCAGTTGTACAACTTCAATATAGGACAATGTCTACGAATGCCAAAGTAACTCTCTCCACAAAGTAATAAACATATAGGTTTAAGTACTTTATTAAAAGATGATGATCTAGCATGATCTCTTCTCGCTCGTGTACAGGAATAGTTATCGAGCAAAAGTAACAATAACATAAAGGATCCTAAGCCTACCACACTTCCATCTTATTCATTGCAAGAACTGCAGTTAAGCGAAAGTGGTGATGGCATGAAGGATCCTAGCCTTCTTTAAGAAAGCCACATGCTTAGGCTTTACATTATTATACTCTACCTACTAACTCCATCTCGATGAAAGCAATTTATTAAGAAAAGAAAATTGAGTACGTTTGAGAGGTAACTCCCTCTTCTCATTCTTGGAATGGAATGAGTTTTCTTTAATGGTCAAATAAGTCTTTACTCGAAGCTCTCCACAAACAAAGCTCTCAATGTGTAAAGCTTGCTAGGACCTGTCACTCACAAGGTTTGTTATGCCCAAATCATGTAGCTCTCGAGGCTCACTACACTCTAGGCCTACAGTACTTAAGGCCTACCGAGTCTTCTTTGATGGTGTCCCCTCAAGTCTCATTGCGGGAGAGGAATGCTGTGCTTAAGCCCTGCCCCACTCAAGGCCTATTGGGGTCTTCTACATTCAGAGCTCACTGTACGAGATGCTTACTGCGCTTGGGGCTTGCTAAGGCCTTCTACACTTAAAGCTTTCTCGATTAAGGCTTCTCCTGTAAAGTCTACTACACTTAAGGCTTGCTTACTCAAGGCTGCTCAATCAAGGCCTACTTCACTTGAAACCTACTGAGATTTGTCATGCTTGAAACTTCCTTGCTGGAAGTCAATTCCCTACTAGGGGGCCACTCAACCTACTTTTGACTCTTGAAGTTAATATTGAGATCAACTAGATACATTATTAATCATGATACTATACCTACAAGAATAGGGGAAAAAGAGGAATAATTGAATTCATAATTAAGATAATGGGAGAAGGCCTACCATGCTTTGATGGTGTTGAAAATTGAATTCTTTTGATGATATATCTAGAAACTCTAAATACTCCACTAGGAAAACATATATACCATACTTACATTCTACTCATTTGCAGGAACTACAACCGAGTAGATGTAGCAATAGCACAAAAGACTTTCGCCTTCTTTAGAAGAGTCACGTACCCTGGCTTTTCTACAATATAGGCTACTTAGTCATCGTATCTAGAGAGTAGCTCCTTTAGGAATGTAAATTGGGTAGCTCTCTCCTCTCATCTTGAAGTGCAACACTGAATCTCCCTTGATGGTAGCTTTAGAATCAGCACCAAACTTACACTTAATAAACTAGAGCTCACCATCAGTGCAAGGTATTGCGTAAGCTTCTCAATGTTTGGTCTTCTCCCAAACATGCCTTTGGAGATGATCTCATCTAGCTAATTTTCCTAAGAACTCAAGATTGGTGGTAGATGCTTATCCAAATGCACCAATGAATTTTTTTTTTTTTTTTTTGCTTGACTGGTTCCTTATTCTGAGTCTGGTTATTCCTAGAATCCCTTCCCATCTATCGCAATATTCTTGGAAGTAGCATTGATTATGAGATAGGGCCTACAAGTATAAGAGAGAAAATTAGCAAAACAAGACATAAAATGTATTTGCAAGAAAAAAAAAATTCTTAAAGCATGGTCATGTATAAGCTAAGCATGGAATAAGAATAAGCTATAGACTACATGCAATAATGATATGAGACATCTTTACTTTCCTAAGGAAAGCTAGATTTGGTCAAAAAAAGAAGAAGAAGAAGAAGATTCGATAACGCATTGATTCAACCAAGTGACTTTACCAAAGAAAAAAGAAAAGAAAAGAAAAGAGTTAGCACAATACCTAAAGCGGAACTACTTGTGTGTAGCGGTTAGATGAAGCTACGATTATTGGATGCAACTTGATGAGTATTGAAATTTCTCGGTGTCTCCTTCGAAGGAGTATCACAACTCGAGCATTAATCTATTTGAACTTGTAAGTCAAAGACTGGAGTTCAAACGATGTGAGTATAGAATACAAAGAAAAAAATTAGCGACTATTGTATGTGTGTGTGTGTGTGTATGTATACAGTAACCACAATTGTGCAACGAAAAGACATAGAGATGACTTAATCTTGAAAGTTAATAGATTTGGAAGATATGTTGGTATCTAGAATGAGATATAATATGGATTAGATTTTTTTGTTGGAAAGAGAAAATATTATGGGTGAAGTCTTTCTAGGAAAGGCAAGATTTGGAGAAGAGATTTAAAAGATTTGAAGCCATATCATTTGTTGCAATATTTAAAAACAAAAGTAATAATGATAAGAAAAGAAAAGGAGAGATTTGAGAAGATTTGTTTTGATATGATGAGCATAAAAAGAATTGAAGAAAATCGAGGATGTATACAAATATTTATATCTAGTTGGTGCAATTAGAGAAAAGTTTAAAGATTGAAGATTTAGATAAAAGATTTAGTGAATTTGATCAAACGAAATCATGTTTATTCGATTAAGTTTGATTTTGAAAAAAAAAGGATATAGATGGTTACTAAAGAATACAGGAAAAAGTATAAGAAGATTTAGAGTAGATTCTTTTGGTTGATATTTACGCAAGAAAAGAGAAAGTACTAGGATACAGATGTGTCATATCTTCGCTACATATTTATTCAATATTTCATCTTGGCATAGATAAAAAGTGCAAACATTATTGAATGGTTGAAGGATTTAGATCCTTAAAATTGCAAGAGAAGAGATTGGGATGGTTAAGTTACTTAAAAAAAAAAATTTGTTCTAGAATATTTTCAAGTATACTAGCTCTTTGCTAGGGAGTGAGAGTTGAAAAATAAAAAGGAAATAAAAAAAATCGAGATAACCTTATAATGTAGTAGTTAACTAATGAGACAGATAATGTACATATTAAAGCAGAGTTAATTTGTAGAAAATTGTATAGTATTAAAGATTTATTTATTGGTATTGCCGTAAAGGTAACATCTCTCCAAAATGCCAAAAAGCTACTCACACAATCAAACAGTGCCACAAGTTAGTGCACTGGGCTATATAACAAATAAATTTACAGCATTGGTGCTAGATTAAAATAAAATCTCTAATTAAATGAGCATGTCCAATGGCAATGTAGCTAATTCACAACATACACGCGCTGAGTAGCAACCTAACTATTTAAAATTAGTAATTGACGTCCAAAAATACTTAACACTCCATCCAAGAATTTTGATCATGAGGCAAAATGTAAGACACTAAAAATTGTTATATTAATTATTGAGTTAAACCCATTATTTATTTAAGCTGTACTCCTTATCAGCTAGGTAATAAGGCATAAGAAATTCAGTTTATATTGAAATGATTTAGAGAGATTTAGCTTAATAGACTCGAAACAAGAATCGTTGGACCAATCTGTCCACCTCTAACCTTTCCTAAGTAAGCTCATACACCATGAGGAAGGTAACTGACCTTAGGCCCTCGTAAGCTCATTTTGGATAATTATGGAATGAATACAACTCCATCTCGTTTATTAATCGTCAAGACGATCCAACAAATATCATTAAGTCCAAAAACCTATAAATACCTAATCATTTCTTCTCATTTAACACAACTCCAGATATTAGAGAAATTGTTTTTTCCTGTAAAACCTCTACTCTCTAAGATCAAATAACGTTCAGGTAAAATAACGATCTTAATTTGCTCAAGAACTATGAGGTTGATGTCTTGAGTTCCCTTGTCGGTCACTTTACATTTAAGACTCTAAAATTACCTATCCCTCC
Source organism: Lumnitzera littorea (assembly GCA_024138015.1). Classification (NCBI taxonomy): domain Eukaryota; kingdom Viridiplantae; phylum Streptophyta; class Magnoliopsida; order Myrtales; family Combretaceae; genus Lumnitzera; species Lumnitzera littorea. Next base: position 88,871,580 of record JAMXBB010000002.1, on the reverse strand, counting down.
TCCCTACCATTCTCTTCAATCATGTCATCGAGTGCCATCTTCACGTTACTGCTCTATGGTTACTTGTAACACAATACTCACATAACCTCCTGCACATTACACAGAACCTCTCATCTACAAATAGAAAGAAATAGATATTTATTATCATTTAATGCAAAAAGACGTGAAATGGTCAACTGCACGTTGCATTAAACATTATCAGCAAACAATGCAATTGTAATGCCGCTGTGGATTTAAAAATATCAATTACAACGCAATTATGTAATCATGAATGAGTAAAGATTTTAAAAAATGAAAAAAACAAATTAAACATTAAAGTAATTGAAAAAAATTATATATTGATAATTAATAATTGTAATGTTAATAAAGAAGAGATAATAAAGAAATAAGACTCGTCAGAGAGGATAATAACTTTATGTTCATTGCAAAAGAGGAAGTGAAAAAGACAAGTAAAAGTATTTGGTGTTGATTATTAATTGAAAAACAATTATTCCATTAGTCGCACGCATGGGCAAAGATTAGAAAAACATGGAAACAAAATAAACATAATAATAATTTAAAAATTACGAAGAGGATTTTATGATGATTGCAAAAAGGAAGAATGAAAAAAATATAAGTTAAAAATCTTAAATAATTTCAACATCATAACCTCTCTTCGGTACCATATTTCAATTTGTCCCATTAGAATCCTGAAATGCAAAACAATTACGGTAATTATTTGTTACTTTTGCTATTTTGAGATTGAGAAAACAAACAAACCAATATTCTTAAATTGCTCCTTTCTCAAAGATAAATCAATGGAGGCCCATTATCACTTATAACAATGCTTCCAAATGCATAGACAAATTGAGAGGGTTAGAGAAGGGAGAGGGAAGAAGGGGAAGAGAAGAAAGGAGAGAAAAATAAAAAGTTCACCAATAAATGACGTGTGGGTGGATGTGGGCGAGGGTGCGGGTGGCGGAGAGTTTAAAGAAAGGCGTTAAGATTGAAGGGTCAATTTTAGCAAGATGTGCAAGAGGAGATCGTGAAAATGAACGTGGAAGAAAAGAGAAACTGGAATAACCTAATAAAGTCTGAAAGTGATTGCAAAAACTATTTTACAACAACGACAGTCCTTCATTTAATATTGTAGTTCAATAATTTATTTAATGAAAGCATAAAGATCGGTTTTTCAAATTCAATATAGTAAAATCATGATAAACTGGTCCTACCCATTTTGATATTATAGATGATATGTTATAAATTAATGCACTTCACTTATTATTAATACTGCTCTTAATTTGAACATTAAGGTTGGCAATTCATTATTACTAAAGGTAGACCCAATTTGCCCCCACTTACCAAACCAAACTTAATATGACATTTTGATCTTTTTTTAAATAAAAACTAACCAATTTGATTCGATTCATAAATTTTTTAAACCTAATCAAAATTAATTTAATTAAATCCATGATTCGAACAATTTATGTCAAATTTTCACTAAATATTTTTATCCTATTTACTCGACTTAATTTTAATAATTAATATAAAATTATGATAAAAAATAACAAAATATAAAAAAATTTAATGAAATTGATAGAAAACAATATAAAATAATTATATATTTTTTTTATTTAATTAAATGGTTCAGCACAATTCAATTAAAAATGGCGTGATTCGATTCACTTTCTCTAACTGAAACGCAAACCGATTATACACAACCAAACTAAACTGTAAACCAAAGGATTCATAAAAAAAACCGATTATTTTATTCGATTTAATTTGATACACAGTTCGATTGGCAGTTTGTGGTTTTTTTTTTTTTGCCCAACCTTAATTATTACAATATTAAGATGTGGTGATACAAAATTATAGTACAGCAAAAAACTAAATTAAGAATCAAAATTTTCAACTACCAAAAAAAATGCAGACACATACGTAACAAAAAGGAAATTTACTATGTAATCAGACATTCTGTTTCCTACTCTCTTTTAACTGCAATCTACCTGCACCTCAGACGCCTACTTAGCTCAATTGCAATCCACTAGACCTCGTTATCGAACCGATTTTCAACTTCACTATACTCAATTCACTGATATCCAAATTTGATGCTGAATGGACTTACGACGATGCATCGGATGCACTAAGCAAACACCCTAAGCCTCGGAGGAAATTTTTTAACTTGTAGAGCTCATAAATACTTGCAAGACATATGCATTACCTCTAATGAAATGAACAACCGACTAAATATTCAGGAGACAAATTCAAAACATACCCCTTTTCTGGGATCGGTAGTACAGTACAATATTGCACCTTGCTTCCAAAAAAACAGAACGGTTGCCTACACGTGAGTTGCTTCGCAAGAGCTTTCTCCACACCACAGGCGTATTAATCCACACAGTGGACAATGAACTTGGCTCCCATCATAAATGCTTTATCAAAAAGAAGGTTTCAGATCTAAGGTCAACAATACACATCTTTGTCTCTAAACCTAGGTTCTTGCAGTCAATTTCTACACTCATCAGAGAAGAACAGGTCTATTTCAATACTAGACACTAGATTCCTAAGATACATACACGAAAGATCCTTTGATCGACAAAAAAAGACCATAAAGAATGATTACAAGCATATATGCACATACTCATCTTTTAATGCTCTCTCTTTGCTCTTTCCGCATAAAAGGGGATCTAAAACTGACCGACAAAAGGAACAAAAACAATGCAATGGTTAAAGCTGCAGATTGTGGAGGCTTCCCTCTCTTATACTAGCGATCACGGAACTTGAAGATACATTCAAAACAGAATCGGAAAAAGAAAAAAAGGAAAAACCTATACTTAAACAAAATGGCTTCTATGCTGTGTCTAGGCAAGTAGATTGCACTACTCATCAGCAAGCTTTACTAGAAGAGATAAGAAAAGAAAACGGAAAAACAACAAAACCTTCACATGAAATAGCTGAGGGCCTTCTTTCTTCTAGAACCTCCTTCGCCATAAAGTTCATTCCATTGCAAAAGCTCGGTCATATTTACCGACTCAGACGAAACACTAGCACAAACCTATGTGACATAATAAAAGATAAAAGCTTAGATTACTATCTTGGAACTCGTAATCATATGTACCGTTATCATATTTCCTTACCCGCTCATGCGCATATTTAAAGTCATCCACATTTAGAGGCCGGATATCAGCACTTCCTCTCAAAGCTGGGGGTGGTTTTCCTTCAGCTGAAGCTGCTGCCCGTTCCTGCAAATTTGTATGAGCAAGTTAGTTCACGAGAAATTCCAGCAGATAGCCACATCGAAAAGCAAATACTACAGGAAAATATTATTTCTTGAGTACAAGATCACCAGGTTCCAAGTTTAGAATATGGAAAAATTAGAAGTTTAAATTGAATAAATATAGAAAGTGAGACCCCCATTCACGGCATATGAACAAACAAACCTTTTTCTCTTTCTCGAGAATTTCTTTGATAGGTCGGTGTGCTGCAGTTACGCAGAGATTCTGCAACAGATTCATACACAATCAGAGATTCTTTCCCCATATTAAGTCAAGGATAATTGAAACAAATTCATGTCATTTGGATTACTTTGAGGTCACTTCCCGAGTATCCATCAGTCATACTAGCAATGGAATCAAAGTCAACATTGGGGGCTAAGTCCTCCTTTGCCAATATCACTTTCAGAATTTTTGCTCTGTTTGGAGGGTCCGGCAGATTCACCATTAATCTGTAGGCATAGATTTCAAGTTAATGAAACAGCAGAGAGGACATGCTCAGACAACATAAGAAACAAACCACCATTCAAAGCATAAACAAAGTGTTGCCCAGAAACATGCAGAAGATGAATCATCACTGATTTACCATTAATCTGTAGGCAGACTTCAAGTAAATGAAACAGCAGAGAGGACATGCTCAGACAACATAAAAACCAAACCACCATTCAGAGCATAAACAAAGCGTTGCCCACAAACATGCAGAAGATGAATCATTGCTTCATTCTATAGAATATCTTCAAGAGTGATATTCACCTGCGAGGCAGCCTCCGAATAACAGCCTCATCCAAGTCAAAAGGCCTATTTGTAGCAGCAAGTACCAGGACACGTTCTGTATCCTTGGTTCGTAGGCCATCCCAATTCACCATAAATTCATTCTTCATCTTGCGCATTGCCTCATGCTCTCCCGGATTTTCCCTCCGCCCCAACATGCTATCAACCTAGGAGCATAAAAGCTTTCAATAAGATGTTAATGATATACATTGATGCAAATTCATCTGCTGTATTAGGATTCATTGTATACTCACTTCATCAACAAAAACAACACTTGGAGCAATTTTGCTTGCAAGCGAGAAAACAGCTTTAACATACTTCTCTCCCTCACCAAACCACTGCAAAGAACCAAAAAAATTGAAAAGTTCCATCAAAACAAGACATAAGTATCAAGCATAATACACCTTATGATTTTTTGTTTTAATATATATATTTTGGGGGGTAAATTGTCAGATTTTATATTTCATTGGAAATAGGAATTTACAAAACTGGACAATAACCCACTATACAAACTTGGAAAGAACTCACAAGAGCTTCTAAGAACTCGAGCAAAACACCTAACAAAAACAAAGGGTACTAAGATCGAGATCTTTGCAAAAACCAATCAAAGAGAAGTATCGATAGCAAAAACACATTAAAGGATAGTGTGAGTAACATATGCAACAATGCCTGAACTACATTCAAGTTTTTTCTCACTCATTAAGAATTCTCTCCAGGATTAGATGGAAACTGAGCACTTAGAATTTCTTTTGAGGGTAATCATTCGCTAGAATTGACAAATCAATATGTGCAGTTTCCAGTATAAGTCATGATTTCGCAATTAAATTCTTTTTACATTGTCCATTTACAAGAGGTTTTTGATTATTGGGATGAAGTGAAAGGTTCAATATGCATATTACCAAGACAGACATATATTACTTGCCTAAGAGAAAGATACTAATCCAGATAGATCTACTGAAGAAAAAAGTTTCACTTCGTCAATAGCTCTAAGCACAATACTTGGTCATTTGGTAGTGTTAGACACAGCATCTATGTAATGTCCACTTTTTCGAAGGTAGGCCATAGGGGGCATGCCCAATGTTGTCAAAAGCGAGGGCTTCGAAGCAAAGCGCAAGGATGTGCCTTGCGAATGCCAAGGCGAAGCGCTTTCACTAAAGCACGCACCTTGGTCGTCAAAGCACAAGGCACAAAAGTGCTAAGGCGCTCGCCTAGAGAAAAAGCCGCCGAAAAAGAAAAATTTAAAAGCACATTATAGCATATAATGGTCATATTTAAAGAATAATAGAAGAGTAAGATAGTAAATATACTAAAACAAAAATTTAATAATATAATGCCAGTTGAGAGTTTATCTTTGTCATACATATGGTATTAAAGGCTATACTTTTTTTATTTCAATTTTCTCTATTTCTTTTCTTTTTTCCCAAAAGTAAAACAAAAACTGTTAAAATAAAAAACTAAAAACTACAATAGTTTTTTGAAAATTTTTACCTTGATTCTTTTACATATATTATGCTGATATGAAAAAATATTTTCAATACTTTAATGTTAATTAGAAAAACATTTAACATAACATAATGTTTATCTTATATTTGATTTGGTTAAATTGTTTTTGTTAGTAGTTTAATAGAAATATAGTTGTTTATTGAATATTAATATTTATAGTTTTGTAAATTAAAACATTTTTTATAATTTTTAATATTTGCACTTCGCTTCACTCAGGCGAGCACTTTTTTTGCGCTTCTCGCCTCAAGCGATTTTAAGGCATTGCGCCTTAAGTGTGCTTTTCGCCTTTAACAACCTTGGGCATGCTAATCTGATCACCACCATGCTCATTTTATAGACAACTGTTCCAAGAGGGGAAAGAAGGAGCTCATATAAGGAACTTTCTTTCAAGCATCCCAGTGAGTAATCACAATATAATCATGCTAATATATGCATGCACAAGGGTGCAGCAGAGTTCTGCCTCAAGATGCACAAACAAGGAACATCATCCACAGAACATGAATCATGATGCCAAATGGTTCATGCCATTACTTGAACTGAATAGAATGGTGATATAAGCAGCATGTTCACTTAAGCACAAGTTGAATCCAAGTAGAAACACCCCTGCACAGATAAATGAGTTGAAGGAATTAACCTTCGATGTTATGCTAGACATTGAAATGTTGATGAAATTTGCACCAGCTTCTGTAGCCACTGCCTTTGCAAGCATGGTCTTGCCTGTACCTGGGGGACCAAAAAGAAGTATACCCTTGCAAGGCTGCACATGCAGGAACCAAGGTGAGAAAATGCTTCCAAACATGAAATGAATATCACCTAAATAGAAAGGCTAAATATTTATGCAAGTGTTATAAAAAATCACATGATGAACCATCACAAGTGTCAAATATGTTTATCCAAACTCTTCCCAGATATAAGAATGGCCACTCCTCCAAGTTGGACAAAACAATGTCACAGAGTTAAGGCTTAAGCTAAGAGAAACGTTGAGAAATTAAGTTGAACCTATAGAGACTGACACTGCAAACCAGAATCGTATTGAGTCCCAAATTTATTTCTGCAATCTAATTCCAAGAAGAATTAAAACATACTTCTCTAGGTAGATGGCCTTATTGAATTCAGATCCATCCAACTAATTACAAGTTTAAGCTTTATGAAAAATACAGGCTTTGATTATGACAACACTAGGACCTAATCAAATAATATATTCAATTTACATCCAGAATCAACAGATTCACAACTAACAAGCTTAGACTTAGAGCTTCTTTTTTTTTTCTTTTAATTTAATGTATGTGTGAGCATCTGGGTTGGGGGAGGGGGGACGGGGGACGAGGCTTTATATTTTATATACAAACAAGCCTTAACAACAGATTGGTTGATAACAAGGTGTGAACAATTTTAATGTGATATTTACAATATTTCAAGGACATCCAAGCAAGAACTTTTGAACTTTTCAAGAGACATCATCAACCACTTAAAGCAATTTGGTCATATTTCCCAAAGATGAAATTAAGAGTGCAAGAGTTGAAGACCAACCAAATTTATGTTTGTCTATATTTTTCCATTTACTCATTTGCCCTTTTATTGTAATTTTATTTTTCATTATTATTAATTTCCCTTTTATTTTTGGGGGTTTTGGTGGCTGGGTGGGTGGGTCGGTGGGTGGGTTGGGGGGTGTTGGGTGATAGCAAGAGATGTTAACAGGGACAGTCCGGAATATTGACTTTAGGGAAACCCAACATTTGATCACTTGTTCATAAGGCAAGACATGGGAGGAAAAGAGCAAAAGCAAGAAAGAGCAAACACAGCCCCAGTGAGTAATCACATGAAATATTCAAGCCAAACTCCCAAATGCTTTTAACCCCACGGTTTATGCAATCAAACATGATAGCCTTCCAAATGCATATTTCACAAGCTCTCCTTTCATGGAAAAACTTCAAAATATCATTTGAAGAATTTTCTTCCTTCCTTTCATTTATATTGATTTATTTTTTTCATGGGTAAATTGGACACTTGAGGACAAGATAAGATGTAATTAAGAGCATAAGTACTAAATTGCTCAGCAATTAAATCCAATACCTAGAAACATCTATAGTACCAATGAAGTTGGATTTGATCTAGAGTACTGTTATTGTGTAATCCAATTATTAATCATTTAAACTGGTATAACTGATTGATTTCAATGATCAAATGCTCAAGTAAAGCACTGTCAAAGTGTTAGCTTGTTAGGTGCAAACTGGCTCAATTTTTTTGGGTAAATGAAGACTGGTTCATTTCCAAAGAACTAATAAATGATTTACTCATATAAAGGTAGCTTGATTAGTGTAGTGATATATTTTCCCTACATTGATGTGTGCAGCTTATTTGGTATAGTTATTACTTATGGTTTTCCGGTTCATGCCTCCAGCTATACAGGGGTAGTTGTGCTAATTTCTTTTAAGAACTCTATAAAGAACACAAAAAAAATTCTGAAAAGAACGGGTGTTGAAACAAAGGTCTTTGGGGATCATCAAAACCAAGAATCCCCAATTCAAGTTGAATTTAAGTTTGATTTCACTACTGCAAGTTAACTAATAGGAGGGAGTTGTGGCAGAGGAAATTGCAACAGTTTGAGGAATTTTTGGTGTAGTATAAAGCTAAACAGACGACGACTGAGACCAAACACCAGAGATTTGACACTGCAACAGCGATGATCAGTGGGAACAACACAATCACGGCACTCTGCTACAGAATCTGGAGACGGTAGCCAAAATAATGGAAACCGAACAGGGAATCATCATCAGGAGCATTATAACACGATTCCCTGTTATACAAGGTTAAATTTTTTCAGGTTTGATAGTAAAGCAGATCTAACAATGTGCTTAAGAAGATGCGACTATTTCTTCCATCACCAACATGCCAGCAGAAGAGAAAGTTGTTCTGGCTTCATTTCATCTAGAGCGAGATGCTCAAATCATGCTTCTTGAAATTGGAAAGAAATTAACCCATGCTGTCATGCAAAAAATTCAAGCAATATGCCATTTATGATTTGGCCATCCCCCAGGAAGTAACAAATTGGGTGAGTTGCTAAAGTTAAAGCAGATGGGTTTTACAGAGGCAATTAAATGCAGATTTTAGCAGAGCATTCTGCAGCAATTCCATTGACTCCAATGTAAGTGGCCATATAGGTTCATAGCTAACTATATCCATGAGCATTGCTAGACTCAGTGAACAACACATCAACAGGACAGAAGAAACTTGGTTGATAGAAACATGAACACTGGAAATTTAAAAACATGGTTCATCCACAGGCTGCCCAGAGTGGAATTGGAGGAAAGAGCAAAGGGATAGTGTTTTAATTATGATGAGCCATTTATTAACAGACATAAGTGCAACCAAAAAAACAAAAAGGTGGTTTTGACAGCAGGACTGGATGAAGAGTAACTATACGAGGAGGAATATGAACCAAAAGCTGCAGGATCTGCACTTTGCACTTGAGCTTAAGTGTGTTTCGAAGGATGATAGTGATGTTAGGCATAAAGTGGTTCCTTCTAAAGCTTATAGACCTTGTTTGGATTATCTTTTTCTTTTTCTTTTTTTGTCTATATATTATCTGTATCTAATTTATATCTGTTTGAAATTTAGTATTTAAAAAACTATCCTATTTATATCTTATCTATATCTGTTTCATGATTATAAGGAAAATAGTTATTTGAGTGTCAGAATTGAAAAATGAAAATTCATGTATTTTAAAAGAAAATATTTGAAAAAAAAAACATTTTATATATTGAAAATGATTATTTTAATTGGTATTTTTTATAAATACAAATAAAATAGAGGGTAAATAAATTCAATTTTATTGAGATTTATTGAGTATTTAATTTTAGAAAAAAAATATATATGAAATTATATTTCCATCTTTTTGGTATTTTATTCTTGCTAAACATAAGATTAAAATAGACACCAATAAAACAGAAAAAAGATGAACCAAACAAAGCTATAAAAGATTCACTCATAGAAAGGAATAAAATAGTTTTGTAGTTGTAATTTATGTTTTTGCATTGATGTATACAAACTTTGTGCGTGTTAGGGTACAATTTATAGGATTCTGTAAGGATGTTTCCATGTTTCTTTAGTTATGCAAAGTAAATTTATTTGACATCTACGGAAACACGTAGTGACATATTACCATCCACTGTTCATGCATCCAGCTGTGCACAGCAGTTGTTATTAATTTTTTGTAAGAATTCTATGCACAAAGGGTAAAGGAACAGGAATAAAATATCAGAGAAGATTCAGAAAAAAGGCAAGTACTGAACCAAAGTTCTTCAAGTTCCCTTTTACCCTAAATGAGCTGATAACATTCTACAATCATTGGTGGAAAACCAACAAATCCCCAAATGGCCTCCAGGTGAACAGGGGGCACATGTTATTAATTTGTGGTGCAAATTCTGTACAGAAAGGACTTTGGGTTCCCTTTTACCCTAAATTAGCCAATACTATCATGCAATCATGGTTGAAAACCAAGAAATCCCCAATACAGGTTGAATTTAAGCAGAATTTCAGTACGAAGGGCCCATAACTCAATCCTATAACTATAGTAGATGAAAAAGTTGCATTTTGTGGCAAGTTGTTGAGCCAGGGTTGCATTCTATAACAAAACGGTGGACCACCGCCAGAGGAGACTCCCCCAATGCAAATATCAAAAAAAAAAAAAAAAGAGAGAAAAGAAAATAAAAAGAAAAAAGAGTGGCACAACCCCAATTGGACGATGACATCTGGATGAACCACCTTACAACACATTATTACCCCCAAGGAGTGCCCATAATGGGATTTAATCATAAGACCTAATGCAATTTGTTATGAGAGTTTTTGGGCTTAAACACCAGACAACCCCATGCAATTACATAAATGAACAAAGAGAACAAGAAAAACGCTATAAAATAAAGCATCAAACAATAGACAACCAACTAATTCTCGGTGAAACAAAATAAGGCTGGAAAAAGCATGCCAAACCTTGGTCAATTGCCCTTTGCAAAAAAGTTCAGGCCGCTGTAAAGGAAGCATGACAAGTTCCTTGAGCGTATCCTTGACATTTTCAAGAGCTCCAATGTCATCAAATGTGACACCAATGTCACTGGGGGGAATAACATCAGCAAGGAGCCTCTTCTCAAACTCATTATCCGTTACAACATCCTGAAAAGTCCAGACACAAGAAAGATATGGCTTTAAAAGGTGATGATGGTAAAATAGTAATTGAGAGAACAACGTCATCAGATAAAAAAATACTTGGATGTAAAAGAACTCCATAAAACACTAAGATCATCACAACCTTAAGCGACTTTTTTAAGCACTTAGATTCATTTTGGATTGCCTGTAGGATTCCGATCCCATACTGAATACTGCATTGTAATGCAACGGTACAATTAAGCAAGTTATAACATAATTCATTACCCATAAAAAAAGTTACAGCATCATTAATGCAAAAGTCAGATGGCAAAAGGGAAAATTAGGAATGTCAATAACCTCTCACTCGAGAGAACAAGCCTTGAATCAGTATTAGCCTCAGGATTTTGCATTAAGTAATGGCTCAATGCCCACCCAACAACTTTTTCTGCACCTGTATACACAAATCAATTAGGTATTCAAGAGATGTCTATAACTGAATATTGATAGAGAAATTCACCATAAAGAAATCACATACTTTCGTTTGTAAGAGTCTGGTCCTTGACACATAAGGACTCAAGCCCTTCACAATCCATGCCACATCGACCTAAAACCTGAACATGGGAATGGCAGATTAATTAATGTGAAATTCCCAAAGAAAAATGATTAATGTGGTATCTGAAGAATCCAGCAACTTATACAACAGACCAGAGAAATTTTAAAAGACGAGGTCTCATTGACTCTAATATATAGTATCTTAGGTAGTAATTTATGCCTCAGGAAAATGTAAAAACAATAGACATGCAGGAAGAAATAACAAAGAATACTTGCACAACATTCTTTCATATCTCATAATTAAAAAAAAAAAAAAAAAAAAAAGAAAATCATCAACTAGCCAAAGAATCTAGAGGGATTAAGGCTTCAGTAGTGTTGTAATACTTAATGCAAAAAAATATGAAGCATACAAGCAAAAAGGATAGCTATGCTATATCACTTACGGCTCGTAAAAGATTCAGGTTTCCTTTAATTTTTAGTGTTTCAGCATCTCGATCCAACTGGTTCTTCCAAGATGCAAGAAGTACTTCATCCTGAGATCAGTCAGTGCACATAAAAAACGTTGACTATGAGTGACATCTAGCAACGAGCATTCCAAATCTAACATGCAGACAAATTACCTGAGGCATGTGAATGGTTACTTTGTTTGGGAAAAGCTTACTCAAGAGTTTGGTCACCTTCGGTATTTCTTTTCCCCTTTCATGAAGCCTTCCAAAGCTATCCTGAGATATTGAAACAAAGACAGCATAACAATTCAAGCTTTTTGCAAAATCAAAACCTTCACAGCATAGCGAAATGCTTGCAGCAGAAACTCTATAAATCTGTACTGGAAATATAAACTATCCAATATATATGTATATATATATATATATATTCATGATTGCATGAATAAGTTCTATAGTAAAAAATCTAAAGCTTGTTTGTTCAAAAAAATTTCTTTTTTTTTTTGGGGTTCAGTAACAGAGCAGACAACGATGTCATCATTATCCAAAGAAAGCAAAAGACAATCTAGCTCCAACAGAAAAATATTCATGGAATGAGTTAGCCTGCATCTAAAAGAAACACCATCTTGTGCACTTGTGCTCCATTAATCATCATGCCTGACCTTCTTATCTGTGATAAGTAACCCTACCTCAAGCAAATAGACACCCTACTAAATGTACACCCGGAATCTAAATAATTGATGCAAAATCCAGGATAGTCATATGCCAAATCATGAAACATAAAAACCAATCTACTAAGAAAGAGAAAATACAGCAAAATTTTAACAGACAAAAAAAAAGTTTTAAGAAGAGTTTATTGTACAGGAGAAGTTGAAGAATGTAGAGCTGAGAACACAATGCAAATGGAAAAACTTAATGGATCCAATTACAGATACCAAAAGACCAAACATTATATGCATTTAGAACATGTGAAGTATTTGAAAAGTGAATAATTACCGGAAATGCCAAATCGAGAAGAGCGGTCTGATTGCTGCCAAACTTTGTGAAAAGGAGACCACCAGGATGCGACTGGAATGATATAACAGCAACTAAAGGTTAAAATATCAAAATCATCAGAGATATGATCAAAAATTATGTTGAGGCCAGGATCTTGCATTTAATTTCACTTGGGCCTATTGCTTCAAATCGTGACACCTTTGTGCCATAATTTTCATTAGCCATGCAAGTTATAATATCAGATTCAATAAGCAAAAGTTGAAAAGACCTACCATGTCCTCTCAATATGATTAACCAAAATGATAAGTGAACAACCAGGAAGTGGAGTTCATAATGACAGGTCTATTCAACTTTTCCACAAACCAGAGTAAGCATCTCCAAATTTTGTTGTTTAAAAGCATGGGATGATGAGGTCTCTAGCAAGCAAGCACGTCTTCTTAGGGAGAGAAATTCACCTATTGCTAAGTTCAAAAAGATATTTGCAGGTATACAACACTTGCTGGGCCATCTGCAGAAGGTTTATCCACCAATATTTCCCACCCATGATGCCTAGTAACTGGCATGCCTTTTATTACAATTAAAGATGCTGATATATGTACGGAAACAAGGATTACATGCAGACAGAACACCTTACCTTTTCCTTACGGCTGTCAGTATGGGTGTGAGAACCAATAACAACTACATTATCAGGAAGCTTCTCAATTCTACTTTTAAATGCGGGAAATGCTTCTGAATTTCCTGCGACAGACTTCTCAGCATCTTTCACAAACAAAATGAAAGGAGAGTTTCTGCTCTCGCTATGTACAACCTATATTTAATTTAAAAAAAAAAAAGCAAAATCATGCAAAAGTAAAGAATTTATTTTGGTGCACAAATAATAAAGCTGAATTCAAAGGAGAAAAGGTCTTAAAACAAGGAACCACCTCAAATAATGTGTTAATTAGTAATTTGTCCAACTCTTCACTGCAGGAGCTCTCCACACGAAGATCCGTAGCTGGATGTAGAAAGAGGAAGAAAAGGGTAAGAGGCTAAAAAAAAAACCCTCCAGCACTAAACAAATAGGGGAACTTTCATCCCAAAAAATAAAAAACATATAGGGGAACAGGTCTTACCATTGCAGAAAAACCCATGACCTCCTTCACATGAACCCCCAAGGTCAACACCTTCAGGAATAGATTTATCAAACCTCACGCCAATCTTCGACGAAGGATTATCCTCAAATGTCAATACAACCTTTCCATATTTTCCAGAAAGAACCCTGCAAGTCAAACAAAATAACATCACATCAGCAAATTGCAAGACAGTAGGGAAAAATATATACAGAAAAATGTTAGAGAGAGGGAAGAAGAAGAAGAAGAAGAAGAAGAAGAGAGATTTGCTATATGTTCACACCAGCTATACATGATAATCACAGATGACGATAGGTTTGACAATGAATCAAACAACTGAACTAAGGTTCTCATGATACAGTGGACAACCAAGGAAATCCTTATCATTTGAAGAAGTAATCAGGATTGCCCCTCCACAGTCCACAATCCACACAACAAAAGATGGTCCTTTTCTCCCAATAAATTTCTTCTTTTCCCAAGTTAACAGAGGGGCATATCCATAATTTGGCTAAATACATCCAAGCAAATGAACCACCCTAAAAGACGCATACACTGACTACATATAGCTTAAGCCATGTAGGTAGTACAGGACACATCCTTGGGTACCTTGATAAATCTTTTGATGAAATACTTTAAAAAAGAGAGTTCTACAACATGCAACAGTCCTCAAGTCAAATAAATAGAGATCTTTATGGGAAAGGAAAACAGGATGTCCTACCTTCCAAGTATTGAACTAAGACTCTAGACTGCGCCAAGAAAAATCAATTGACATAGACTAATACTTAATCTTGAGTTTCATTAAGACATAACCAAATACCATAAAACAGCACAGTAATTATCCTATTTCCCTCAGATCATCAGGCTTGATCCTACCCATTATACCCATTCCATACAATACTTTCTGCATAATTTAGCATTTCATTCAAATGTCGAAATGGACTCAGTATATTATGTTCCAGATCAAATCGAGTTCAAACTACTCCATGAATCATTGAAAAACAGATTCTTTCCCCAGTAAGAATTAGGACTCCAATCTGAATGTTTGCATTTGTCTGGACACTTGAGTTCTACACATAATCCTATATTTTCCCAATTATAAAAACATTAGCATATCAATGTATGAACAATTTAAACAACAATAGCACAGAAAAACCAGTCATAAAGACCACTTAGTATTTTAATTTCATTAAAATAAAAATATAAGCTGTCCACTATCTAGTTACCTTGACGGAGATGCCGATGGATATAAGGAACTACTAGCTGACCCAGTAAACCTTACTCTGTCACCTACATAATCAAAATCAACATTCCCTCAATTTTATGGATGCTTAACTTCTATGTTTTAAGAAAATCATCATGAACCACAATGGATCGTTGAAAGAAAAGATGTACCAATTTTGAACATATAGTTCTTGGAAACTGAAGAGGAAGAGGTTAGATTCTCAGATTCTATCTTTGGCTGTGATTCTGGGACAAAAGGAGTAGGTCCACTTGATGAGCTTGGAGCGTCCCCTTCACCCAATTGACCAGAAACAATCTTTACGGTTTTTACCAAGTCCGGAGGAGGAGGATTTTGTGTCGTGCAGCTGCAGGATTTGTCAGAACTAAATCCTTCCTTCAATAGATCAGCTTCCTTTGAAGATAGACCCTATATTATAAACCAGAAGCTGAATACTCTCCTAAAATCTTACAATCTGGGTTATGAAAAACCCACTGCTAACATTCTTTCTAAATATGGAACAATTTGAAAACAAAAATAAAAATTAATAATCAACTTGGGAGGGAAAGGGGAAGAAACGAAACATCACTGTAGCTAGTCAAGCAAGTCACATTACACTTACGCCCAAAAATGAGTGTGTATCAAATATGAGTAATTTGGCACCAAAGTAATTAGCAAGAGCCTTAACCAACATCTCTTGATATATCTCAGACCCTAAGAAAATAAATAAAAATTTTAATTAGTTTCCTAAAAATAGTTATAAAATCTAAGAAGGAAATAGTATAACAGCCGCACCAGCAGGACCAGAGAGCAGAATCCTTGGATTTACAGTCGTAAGGTCTGATGTATATTTGGCATGTTCTCTATGCTTCAGGTGGATGAATGAAGCCGCAATCAATACCTTTTTTGTATTCTCACTGCAAAGGGACAAAAGAAGAAACAGGAAGGTTTGTGTCAGCTACACAACTCTTCTCAACATTCTCTTCCTAACCAAAAAAATTAGAATGATCAATGAATAAAATAATTTACATCAAGGAGAGGCATGACAGCTATAATGCATCAAGTACACAAAATATACAGCAAACAAGGAACTGCACAAGACATTACTCGAGCAACTAAAGTCGTTTGAAGGTTTCTGCAAATGTAAAGCCTTCAATGGAGGTGGAGAATAGATAAAGATGATCACTAATAAATGGTTGTAGGCAAAAAGAAACAAAATGGTTTCCACGCAGACATAAAATAAAACCAAAAAAGCAAACTACGGGGGCACACCAATGCACAAAGTGCATCCTACTGATGCATGGTAAGGGAAGGAAGGATGCATGCACATGCAACCTATTTATCGGTCAGAGCATATACAATCACCCTTCCCTTACATTACATTTGGCAAAAGGCTATTCCATCCCTCAAAAGGTCAAGCACCTGACATACAAGTGATTGATGAAGCAACTTCACCAATAAGCCAAGGTTCATCCACTGACCAAAACGCAATTGAAAAATTAGGAGACGTATATTTCACCATTTGAGCAATGAAAACTGTCACAAGTATATCACATCGTATTATTACATATGTGGAAGAATCTTTTAAAATATAATAATAACAATAACATAGTAAATACACATTCACATGTCATGATTAAAAAATAAGTGAGTAAATGAACAACCAGTGACTTGCTTTAAGCACTTTCACATAGCTGGACCATCACGGTAGTCCCAGCCCTGGAGCCCCACCATTGGCTCCATTGTTATGCAGAGGCCAATAGAAGAGAGAGAGTAAAAAGTTAACAAATGCGACACATTGATCGATCGTAATCCAATTTTTATCTAAATTTGGACTTTGTCATTGAAATGAAAAAGACCAATATCTATGAGACTTCTCCAGAAATCTTCACACTGCATGACAACTAAGGAAGGTTCAATCATCAGTGCACTTGATTTTTTTCATGGAGACAAAATTTCTCTACATGTTCCACATCCAATCTAGTAACCTTCCAGAAATTACAACACAAACAATTCAGCCCCAGACTAATAATATCAAGCAATAGGAGCACACTAAGTCCAGGCAATTATCATACAATCCAGAGTGCCAATAAGCCTCACCTACATGAGAAACTTAAATTTCACTCTTAAGATGACACTCAAAATTGAGACCCCAGACTGAATTAAACCTTTTTTTAATCATCATACCTCTTTGGCATGACTTTTTAATAATAGTATCTCTTCAACATTAACTTTTGGAGATTTCTCTATGATCCCATCTATTTTTTTAAGAGATCGGTTCAGCCCTCTATCTCACTTTTAATTTATATTCATTAGATATAGATTGTCAAATTAATTGTGTTTTCAATGGTCTTTAGATCTAATAAACATTAAATTAAAGGTTGGATAAAGAGATGAACTGCTCCTATCAAAATAAGAGATGGGACCACAAAAGTTCCCTAACTTTTGGACAATAAAATCTTGTCTACCACCATCATTGGTCTTAACATCTTTTAATTACATAGTATTCGAAATTTTTTTTATTTGTAAGTTTTCCTTAGTTAAACCTTCTAGCCATTTTCCATTTTCATTGTTGCACTTTTCCACCCATTTTATTTTAATCATGTATCCAAGAGTCATGTCCTTTACGCAATTACAACTTCTTACAATTTAATACCAAATATCACAACCTTCAGTACATGATATTGCAATTGTATGAATCAAAGAGTTGCAACTCTTTCCAAATAACATGACATTTCATATAAATATGGAAAAAGATCATCAACAATCTTACAAAACCAACACATAATATATATTTACATAATTAAGTAATAGTTTTAACACAAATTTTATAACAATCTCTAAATATACATTGTTAAAATATTAATTGTGATATCTTCCGTGTACCTTTTTATTAATAATAACTTTTGGTAGTTTATAATTTTTCACTTTTGTTACTTATACCTTTCATTACTAATATCTTTTGATCATTAACATTCTTTTTTCAACTGTATAGTCAAAATACATGTCATTTGTGTGGAAAATAGAAAGAGCCGCAATCCTCTCATGACTCCACGTATAATCACATTATTCTCAATACCTTTCAAAAGCAGTAACTTTTCTAAATGATGAATCATTTAATGTGTAAATGTAGAAAGACCATTATAAAACCAATATTTTAAATTAAATAATAGTACTCATTGCACCACATTCAAAGCAATATTTCAATCAAACATTGTCCATATGTCAATGGTAATAATCATTTAAGTAAAACCATTATTTTTATAAGATATATATACTTTAAATTGAAATCCACAAACTAGTTCTTTAATATTTAAGATTTAACTACAGACCTTGTAGGGGCTATCCACATCAAACAACACATAGATAACACTACACACACAACCATTCTCACAAAAACTGACCAACACAATGTCCTTTGTCAAACAATACTTTAAACCTTCAATCAAAATCATTCAAGCATTTCACATCACTGTTTATATAGATAATTCAACTCTTTAAGAGATTATCATTTCAGGTACCAAACCAGGGCGCTTATGAAGCAATAAAATATACATGATTGAAGGAAATTGCTCATTTATATTAACCTTACATGTCAATTAACAGTACATGGAAGTGACAGGAACTGCACCACACATAATTAACCACCGAAGATACTAATCATAGAAAATCATGTCATACCTCAAGTAATATGGGAAATTATCAAGTGAAACTTCTACATCTTTGCCATCAAGAATCCCTGCATTTATTTCTTGCTTGAATACAGCAGTGCGCAAAGCTGTGCCCGACGTTGATGCTGGCTGTGAATCCCGCGACGACTCATTTACTTCTTCAGGAACCTGTTTACACATACTTTTGCTCAATTTCAGTTTAGAACTAGTGGATCGAGCATACATCCTCAAGGAAGGCCTTATCAAATCATTCACCCCAGAGATTTTTACATTGCCTGCTTCTGTGCTGGAGTCCGCATTGCAGTCAAGAGGAAGGTTCTTTCCAATTGCTACACTGTCCACAGCTCTGTCATTGCTTGCATTAGGAGTCGAATTGGCTTCCAAGCCATCAATCTCCATATCAGCAGTGTCATCGACAGCAGAATGCGCAGGAACCTCTGGCTCCTTGTACATTTTACTGCCAATCTGGGCTGGAGACTTGAAACTTAAATCTTGCCTGAAACTAGACAGTGATGCCAGTATTGAAGCTCCAGCAACTGCAGGATCACCTGCCCTCCTTTCTAATTGGAAAAACTTCCCCATGCTGTTTGGAATATCAGCACCCTTGAGAGTAACATCAAACATGTGGAAAATCTGTCCCCTAAGATTAAGGAATTCCCATGGAGGAAGATAGACAGACAAGTTCATGCACAAAGAGATTTAAAATAAAAAAAGGAACTTAGAGAATTATACAGAAAGACATCTTGGTACTTAAAATAAGTATACAACCTCCTTAGAGGAGGAGAAGAGGATACATAAGCATAATTCCCTAAAAAGCCAAATATCAGCTCATCTCCCGAACGAAGCACACAGCTGGAAGTTTTCTTCACTGTTATACCATTTACTTGAACACCCTTGCTTGCAGTGCACTCTAGGACTGCTACAACGCTACTTTCTCGCTGATCAAGTCCACAGATAGTGAGTAATCATACTGCATGCACATTATACAGACTTCATCCCCACATAAGACTAAAAACTGACAATCCCCAAACTTGAGTCATAATTCTTTGGAGAATATTACATATGAGAGTAATAGTGTTCGGGGTCAAGTTCAAATGAAGAATCAAACTGTCAAGTGTTTCAAATAAAGGATCAACATTATGTATGTGATTCAAATAAATGATTGAACTTTCAACTGGTTAATATAGAAGATCAACGTTATGATGAGTGATTCAAATAGAGGACTAAAACCCTAAGTTTATTTCAATTTTAATACTTGATTTGCAGCACTCATTAATACGTTGATCCTACAATTCTTGATCATCTATTTGAACTTGACTCCAAACATTAATCCTTTTGTGCGTAATTCTCCCTAATTCTAAATCACACCAATTATAGTAGTGGTAGTAGACCAGCAGTAACAGTAGCAATTGTAGTGGCAGGATTAGTAGTAATAGCACCAGTAGTAACAACAGAAGTAACAGCAAGTTAAACTTATTTTTATCCTTCACACTAGGCTAATAGTTCCTATATTATGGACAACTCGTGCATATTTTTGTGCAAAATAGCAGCCCACCCATAAATTTCAAAAATACAAATAAGTAAAGCTTAAAGCGACATCCAAATTACCTGTGTGTGCCTAATCTTGCAGAGGTACCCACTAACCGTATGATCCTTAAGCACAAAGTTGCATGATTTACTAGACCCGATGGTAAAACTCTTGGCACAAATTTGAACGTTTGGATTCTACAACACAACAAAAACCCACATATAAGTTTTCACAACCACATAGAAGAACAAAAAAAAAAAAAAAAAAGAGGAAAGAAATAAAAAGAAGAAAAATTTAAAAAAAAATTACAATTATTTAGGGAAAAAAAAAAACAGAGGAAAACATTAAATGAAATGAATAGTAAGTACCTGAGCAGATTGTGATAAGAGTCTACACCAGGGTGCAGGAGGTTCCAAACACTGACTTTGTTTCTGATTAGCACTCCGCGAAGAACAAGAACTTCTTCTATTTTCTCCTATGATTGGCGCAGTCCCTTTAGCAAAAAATAAATAAATAAGAAAATAAGTAAATATATTAAACCTTGAAATTTTAAAAATTAAATTAAATAACTTTTTTAAGTGAATCTAGCACCCAAAAGCAGTACCTTCGGCGATCGGGGAGACGACTGCAGCTGACGGCACGGGCTCACGCTTGTCGGCGGCGGCACCACCGTTAGCGGCGGCAGGCGCATCTGCTGTTCCACACTCGGCGGGATCAGCCGCCTGCAGCGGCGGAGGAGTAGAAATTTCTTTCGAATTATCCGTTGCCTCTTCCTGAGAGGAGGGGGAAAAAAACCGATAAAGAAACGTGAATCTAAAATTCTTTCCAAAAACCCTAACTTCAATCGACTCCACCAAGAAATACAACATCTAACTAAAAAGGACAAAAAATTTAATGAAAAATTTAGGAAATGATATTGCAAAAATGATTCGAGAATTGGGAAATATAAAACGGGTAAAACCTTGGGTCGTTTAGGTGAAGGAGGCTTATTATCTTCTGAGGAAGAAGATCTCTTGCCGTTGTTGTTACTTCCAGATAGAGATCCACTGCGTCTTGTTGACACCATGACTCTCTTCTGAAGAGTCTCTGTGTTTTTTTTTTTTTTTTTTTTTAACTTTTCAAATTTTGCTTCTCCCTGTTCTTTCTTTGTTCTTGGTACAGGAGAGAGAGAATAGGGGAGGTAGAGAGAGAGAGAATGATAGAAGAGAGACAGTCCAATAACAAAATGTGTGTGTGTGTGTGTGTGTGTGGTGTTAATGCTTTCATTTTATGTGCTTTTATTTTCTTCCTTTCCTTTTTTGGTTTCTTTCACCTTATTCTTATTTTTTTAATTGGTAAATTGTCAAAACCGCCCTAAATTATTGGTCACTTATATAAATTATCGTTTAATTTCAATTTATAACATAAACATTGGTAAACACGTTATGCATTATAATATATAATAAAATAATATATGATTTAAAAACTTTTGTTATTTACATCATTTGATTAGAAATAACTATTTGTAATGCCATAAATCTTAAAATTGGAATTAATTAAGAGTTTGCCCATTGAAATTGAATCATACTTTAATAACTATTATTGAAAAATAAAATAGAGCTAGTATTTGTTATTGATGGATATTTCACTGTTATTTACTTATTTTCTTGAGGTTTTTAAGGAGGAAACATTAATTTCAGTCATAAATTTGAGTAATAAGAACTTTTTATGAAATTATTATTATTATTATTATGGATCTAAGATGTAATTAAATGTCTTAATAGCTTTTCAGTAAGAAATAGAAAAAAGTATAAAATTGCAATTATCATAAATAAACAGAGGATATAATTATGTTATGTAAGATTATCCCTCGTCCTTCTGTTCAAAGGAAATGGGAAATTTTTTAAATTAAAAAGAAAAAATAAAATAAGATAAAAATGTAGGAACGGTGTTTGGTTGGTTGGTGTGAGGAAAGTTAATTACTCAACCACGAAAAGGAGAGAGAGAAACAAACGAAAGACGGAATAAAAACAACCAAAAGCTAATAATCTACACTTCATTTCATGATCATTTTGGTTTCATTTCATGTAAACTACCAACCTGTCCTTCCCCCGGAAGCTATATAGGCTGCGCCCTGGAGATTGAATATTTCGATGACCATCAATAACGTTAAAAAGAGAACATTAATGACCAGTAATCAATAATTATTGGGTCATGCCGGTTCCAACAATGTATAATCTACGATAAAGTTGAATATTCCAAATCTATTTTCATCATAGTGGACCTCTAGCTAACATACAAAATTAAAAAAATCAAGTGGTTATTATAATTTTTTCTCGTATGACCTATCTTCTGAAAACCTTTCAACTGCTTGATTAAATTACATCTATCTCTATGTTTTCACATCCTATTATTTTACACGCAACCATATGTCTATTGAAATTTCCAACACTTCTTCTCTAATGTCAATTGACAATTTATATACCTTCATTTTAACAATTCTTGTCATCATTGGCCAGAAAACAAATGACGAGTCCTTATCGATCCATAATAATAAATTTAATGAATTAGTATTGCTGTGTATGTTAAAGTAAATAATATAACGAAAATGATCGGTTAAAATGACTATGAAATGAAGATAAACGCTAAGGTGTGTGAGACTGTCTTTGATAATGGATTGCTCCTCATGAGTCATCAAAGTACCCTAATTGTGCTTAAATGAAGACATGTCGTTATTATAGTTATGGAGGTTGCCAAACTCCTAATCTACTCACAATTATTAAAGAATCTAGGGAATTGAAGCATAAAATTAAAAAGAAGAAGTATAAATTTCTATCACACATGTAAAATAACTTTCAAAACCATAAATGTGTTTATGGTAATTATAAAAACTTAAAAAACATTAAGAAAATTTTAAAAAATTATGAAATTAAACTTTTATTTTTCATGAAAAAGTTATCACTATATAATTTAACCTGCATATAAAAAGAACAAGTAAGATTGCACAGTAGAAGAATAAGTAAAGTTGAAACTAAATTCTTTTGTCCATTATTTTATTTGAAAAAAGAAATTAATTGAATCTTTCATTTCATTTATGAATGAAAGCTATGAACATCAAAGAATAGACTAAAAGATAGAGAAAAAAAAATGGAATGAGTTAAGGAAGATAATGTATTACCCTATTGGTTGATGAGTTTATAAAAGTTAGGTTATATTTTTTTTATTTTTTAGCCCATCTAAATCAAACAGGTTGTATAGATAAACTCAGTTAAAAATATAAACCAAGTTTGACACATAGACTTATGATTCTACTAAAATCTACCAAAAAAAGAAAGATTTTATGCCTGAATCAACTCAACAAAGCCTTCAAAAATTGCAAACTCTTAAAATCATACAAATAAAATCTTACAAACCACAAGGTATGTCTATTACTTATTTTTCATAGTGAAATAGTTTCTTTATCTTAAATTTGACAAAAGATTCGATATTATTGCTATAACGAAATATGACTTTTTTATGGTATAGGAAGATTGTTTGACTAATACATGCACCATAAGGAATAAAGATATTTTAGCTTTCGTTTAAGCTTTTATTCGTTTTCCATGTTATATCTTCATTTTTCCATGATTAATTGTTTAATCGTGATCACATATGTAATTATTGAATTATATAATATTGTCAATTTTTTTATTTATATTTTAATAAACTTTATAAATCTTACGTTAAATACAATATTTATCACTTTCATTTTTTAAAATAGTGTACTTATACTCTTAAATATATATACAATGTGATTATCAAAAAAATGTTTTATTTATATAAAGAATATTTGGTATAATACTTTCATAAAAATTCATCCATAATAATAATGGTTTAAAAAACACTTAAAAAAATTTTTGGTTGGAAATAAACCTCAATATACTCCATTTATCGACTTTATTTGAAATATCAACTAAATTGAGTAATTGCTTTTGAAAAAAAAAAGTCAAGTTTTTTAAGGTTTCAAAAAAATAGTTATATTAAAATTTATAAGGAAAAAAAATATATAGATTCTATAAGATACTTTATACCAAGGTAGTTTTAGGGTGCCATAGAGTAAGAGATGGATAGCAAAATTTTGAAATCTATACTTATAGAGTAAGGTATGAGAAGAGCTCTGTACCTTACCTATCATATACCCGTTCACCCTTATTATATACTATTATAGGTTCGTTTGAATGGGCCAAAAGCAATGAGTTTTAATGATCGATAATATTGGTATACTAATTAATTATCGAATAAGAAAATCATAGTTTATCAAGAGCTAATCTAAATAGTCTTATTACTTCATCATTATGAATATGCACAATTTTCTTCTATGTTCTAGTTTGATGTAATTAAAATTTGTTTCACAAACTTTTTTGTTTTCAATCTCCTTAGTGCCTTCTTATCAAAAGTTAGTCTAAGTGCATATACATGGACAGTTTTAATAGTAAAGGCAAGTAATGAATGATAGAGTAGTTAAAATGTATAATGTGTATCTCTTTATTTATGCAAATAAACAACGAATGTTATACAACTAGTCCATACAATGTAATATGAAATATTAGATATATTACTCAAATGGGCTAATCTTATACGGTATCTAATACCTATTTGTATTACTAAAAACTAAGGATGAATGTATAACCTAATTGTACTCTATAACTTATAATATGTTACTTCATTGGTAAATTCCAAACAAGTATTAAATATTATGTAATATGTTGCAAGTGTGATTTCTCATAACCTACTTGTTTAGTTTGGCCTTAAAGGTAAGGAAAGGCCAATTTTAATTGTCTTATGGAAGGGTTGATATTTGGTTAGATAATCCTAATCATTCCCTCTAGTGGATTGTAATGTATGTCCAATTAGTGTTTAAGTCAAAGTTTAGCTTAGCCTATCTTAAAGGTGATCAATCAATTGCAAACACTTAAATCAAGAGACAAAAACATAGCAAAACAATTACAACATGTAGCATAGCTACAAAAACAGTACAATAATTTCCTAATACATACGTCACATAGGCATAGTAAACTATTTTACAAGCACAAACAAATATACATGTTAGCATCTAAGTACTTTTATATAGTGCTACAAAATGCTACAAAACATTAACCCCACTTACTTAGATTCGCAGTTACTCTTATAAGTCAAATGGCTCGATCATTCCATCACCAAGAGTTCCTATATTATAAACTATATTTTAGTTTATATATATTTCACTAAAGTAACATTATTTTAACCATTATAATTTTTTATTAGGCTTATTATTCTTTTAGTTTCATTAAGTGCTTGTTATGAAAGTCAAGTATTGTTACTTTTACCAAGGATATTAGAACCTTGTAGGCATATAGTATTTAGGCATTTAAAATTATGATACCTTCTACTCCACCTTCTACTATTATCTTTACTAATATTTTTTTTCCCATAAAATATTCTACTAGTGTTTTAACTCATATTCTTTAATATAGAGCCTTTTGCACAACCTTATACAAGTGTCTCAACCCATGACTTTTATTAAAAAGACTTTAGTATACCTAGGAAGCCTAATCCTCACTTAGGGCTTACTATAGAAATAATGGGTCATTCATAATAGTGCAAAAAATGACTAAGGAATAAAAGAAATAGTAGTAATGTGTGGAGAAACCCTACAAATATAACTCGCCGAAGGATTTAGCATCACCTAACTCAGAGTTTGATATGACCTACAAGCTTAAGTCAAGGTTCTTTCACCACTAGCCGTCGCTGCTATACTGTTAGATAAGAATGGAGGGAAAAACTTAGAGTGAACTCACGAGCCAAAAAATACTAAATATTCTTGACAATGGAAGATGATTTTGGTTACATTAGAAGTAAGCCATCTATAATAAGCCTCGTTAGGGCAACAAGGGAAGGGGAACTTATATTAAGGGGTAATTTACAAGTAAACTATTATAGCACATGTTTAAAAAGGGTAAAAAGGACAAACAAACAAAATGAATAATGGTAAAAAATGTCAAAAAAGGTAATACATGTAGCATGGAATCCATAGGTGATAAGAATTAAGCTACTAGGCTTTTGACTCACAATCAAGCCCCAAGACCAGAAGGCTTAATAAAGCGAATTCTCCTATTCCAACCAATTCCTATCAAGGCCGAGTATTTCTTTACTAAAACCGAGCATTTCTTTACCGAATCACTTTTTATGCCTAGCCAAATAACTACCCATCTCTCTATAATACGCGTACTCACTTGTGCTTAAACAGACCAATGACTCGGCATCTCCCTTATAGAGAAGCCGAGATATAGAGACTCTGGACTAACTAAGCCACTCTTACTTAAACAAGCAAGCTGACCGTACTTTTTGTCTGCATCTTTCAATAGCATCACTAATATAGCGTCGCCACGTGTACAGAATCATGTGTAGAATCGGTTACACCAATGATTGTTTTCCTTAAATATTCATTTTAACATTTGTATCATATACATTACTTTCTTAGGATATGCCCTTTTTATCTTTTTCCTTCTAGGCATATTGCCCTAAATTCTCGAGTATAAATACCCTTTATACTTGTAGCTAAAAATAACAGATTGATTATCATTAATACACTTGAGTATTTTCCTTCCCTACATAAACACTGCCTGTTTACTCTTAGCATCACTCTTATCCTAACCCTTAAGTAAGGTTAGGTAGCGAGTAATCTAATTGGACCATCTCGTATATTATATTGAGTTATACTGTGAGTTCTCGGAAATTCCATTGATGCATCATATCCATTGGAGCTATTCATGGGTTTATGTTTACTCTTCATTCACATTTGTCCTTTTGCACGTTCACTATCACTTCCTTTCGAACTTTCCATAAGCTTGGACTCATTCAGTGACCGACCCTATTTATTATTGGCTATGGTTCGCATCATCTTGGTATTAAAGCAGAGGTTTTATTTGAATTGTAGTTTGCGTTTAAAGCTCTGTTTACACTCTGTTTTGCATTTATGAAACAAAGCAAGTTGTTATGTTCATTTGATTGCTATGTTTGCTAGTTGTTACTTTTTCTAGTTTATGGAAGTGTTTGCTATATCACCTATTTAAAGAGTTTGAGCTTTGAATCTGTGGAAAAAATAACTGACCCAAGTGTAAACATTAGTGCTGAAAATGACAACAGTGAAGTTGTCCACCATGGATAATAATCTCAAGAAACCCCTAAGAGCACCGACAAGAGACTAGATGAGGTGGCTAACCTCTTAGTAGATCTAACTCGAGCTATTTACACATTGGCCTACTGACCGACTGAGGCCACGCAAGACACCTCACAAACTGCTCAACCTGTTAGAGGTTAGAACCCAGCTCAACCAGTTCGAGGTGAAGTAGGTGGATGAGTAAGGCAAAGGATAGATCTGAGAGAACTGGATGAATAGGATGAGGAAGAGTATTTTGAAAAAGCACGAGCTAGAGTCCCCAAAGCATCTGATTATGTGAAGCTTCAAATTTCGAGCTTCAATAGATCTAGGAACGCCGATGAATATCTAGAATGAGAAGAGAGGGTGAAGCATATTTTTTACTATTATCAATACGAAGATTATAAGAAGGTAAGAATTGCTACTATTGAGTTCTCTGGATATGCCGCCATGTGGTGAAAGAATTTCCAAGCTATGATGAGACGAGAGGACTACCGAAAAATTAATACTTAGCTCGAGATTAAGAAGATACTCAGAAACAGGTTCATGCCGAAAACTTATCTACAAAACACTTTTACTCAACTTCAAGAGCTGAGACAAGAAGGCCAAACAGTTGACAAGTATGTTTATGAATTTCAAATGCTCATGATCTGATGTGAAGTAGAGGAGCCTCTAGCAAGAACAATCTCCATATTCATCATGAGATTAAGAGGTGATATTCGAAATATTGTGGAACTCCAACAATTTACCACAATAGATGAAGCTATTATAATAGCCCGGTAAGTAAAGAGGCAGAGATGGAGTCGAATACCAACCTAACTATCGATTAGTAGACTTGGACAGGTAAGTCACTAAGCTTAGTTGAGCAACAAGCAGATTCGAAAGGTGAATGCCCAAGCTAAGCAGAAAAGGTCAACCTGACAGTGACGTATCAACCCAAACTTATGAGAAGGGGTAAAGGTCTAATAGAAAGATGAGCCAGATCGAGTGTTTTAAATGCTAAGGGTTCAGACATATGGCCATTCAATGCCCGAACCGAAGAACTATGGTAATCAAGTGAGACATCACGAAGCTGGAGATAGAGAGTATAGATAAGGAACCCGAGGAAGAAGAAATCACTGCAAAGAAAGAGCTTATTGAAGAGCATGTGTTTGTCGATGACTTAGATCAGTTGGTCCTACTTATCAAACATGCAATGAATGTGGAACCCTTATAGGAGGAAGAGCAGAGGGAGAATTTGTTCCATACCACCTGTAAGGTAAATAATCAGGTGCGAGCATTAATTATAGATAATGGAAGTTACACTAATGTGGCATCAACCGAAATGGTTACGCGGTTGAAGTTGCTGACCATTTTACACTCAAAGCTGTACAAGTTATATTAGCTAAATGATAAGGGAGTACTATATGTCACCTAACAAGTATTGTTGCTAATCACAATTGGAAACTACACCAACGAGATTCTCTACAATGTGTTGAGCATATGTACTTCATACGTATTACTTGGGTGACCATGGTTGTTTGATAGGAAAGTTATCCACGACGGATACAAGAATATGTATGTATTCAAAAAGGATGGCTAGAAGATTATACTAAACCTGATGCTGTCGAGAAAAGTTAAAAGTTATAAACAAAACTTGCTCATGGATCAAAGAAGACTACTGATGAGTAGAGCCGAGCTCCGAAAGGCCATCAATGTAGATGAGCCAACCCTTATGTTAGTCAAACACTTACTAAAAATGAAGGAGTGAGGTGAACTACCTTAAGAAATTAGAGAGGTGCTGGACGTGTATGTCAATCTATTCCCAAAACAGTTACCCAAGGGGTTGCCCCCTACTTGAGGTATAGAGCAATGCATTGACTTAGTACCCGGTGCCACACTACTAAATAAACCAGCCTATCGAATGAATCTCGAGCAGGCTTCTAAACTCCAATGACAAGTCAATGAGTTGCTAGGGAGAGGTTAGGTTAGAGAAAGTCTCAGCTCTTACGTTGTACCAACGCTTCTTATGCCGAAAAAGGATGGAACCCGATGAATGTGTGTAGATGGCCAAGCCATAAACATGATTACGATCAAGTACAAGTATCTTATCCCAAGGTTAGAAGATATATTAGATGAATTGAGTGGAGCCAAGATTTTCAGCAAAATTAATCTTAAGTCTGGCTACCATCAAATTCGCACAAGGTTAGAAGATGAGTAGAAAACGATGTTCAAGACTCAATATGGATTATATGAATGGATGGTCATGCCCTTTGGCTTGTCAAATGCTCCGAGCACCTTCATGAGACTAATGAATCACGTGTTAAGACATTTGATCGAGAAGTATATCATAATGTACTTTAAAGACATATTGGTTTACAGTATTGACATGTTGTGTCATTGTAAATATCTCCGAAACGTTTTGGATATCTTCCGTGCCAAGAGATTATTCAACAACATAAGGAAATGTTGCTTTTACCAAGAGGAAGTGGTATTCTTGAGTTATGTAGTCAATGAAGGAGGCTTATAAGTGGATGACAAGAAGGTCTGAGCTATTGTCGAGTGGCCAACCTCCACTAATTGTGCCAACGTGAGAAGTTACCATAGACTAGCTTCATTTTATAGTAGATGCATAAAGAATTCAATACCCTCGCTGCACTACTTACTAAATTAACAAAGTAAAACGTCGACTTCTAATGGGGAGAAAAGGAGGAAAGGAGTTTTACTAAGATAAAGGAAAGGTTAACCTCTACCCCTATACTGAATTTGCCAGACATCGAGAAAATATTCGAGCTAAAGTATAACATGTTAGGCATTGGGATAGGCACTATCCTTATCACATCCCGGCATAGCACATGATATACCATCACACAGGAATACCTATTTGTAATCAACACCAATTCTATTTATAACAAAAGTGTACTATAACAGAGTTCAACTTAACACTTGTTTATATAAAAGTTTACATCTATCAACATAACTAAACCTAAAATACAGTACTTTTTTATTTATTTCATATTTACATGTGCAGATCCTTTATAGGAATAAGAACAAAATATAACCAAACTTCTTTAAAAGCGGCTAACTTTGTCTTACGTACTCTCAAAAGAGTTTTTTCCCCAGTTGATGCTACCTTATCATTTCTCTTCATAACTTGAGGATATACAAGTATCCCCTTAGCTCTTTATGAGCTAAGTAAGAGTGGATAAAACAAAACATAGAACACACATAACATACATTCATAAAGATCAATATTATAGGACATTCAATCCCATAATCCGAGCTATCAATATAAACTGTTTATGCAAAAAATTCGTGCTATACTCATGTACGTAACATGCATCGGTACCGATATCCTATACTTTTCCAATTCCTCATCCGGTTGATCGACATAACTGGGCATTTGGATACAACGTCCAAGAACTTAGAGCAACAAGGAGTCACTTGGGAGTAGGACCCCCAACAAAAACCACCTACTGTAGTTTGAAAATCCAATACATAATTAGTCACACAATGTGGCCAGAATAAGTTGAGCAATGCATTCTATATGCTCAAAAGCCAATACAGTAGTTTATAAGCTTTTAGAAACTTGACCTATAGGTCCTTTCGTACCATGCCATGAATATAGTGAACAGTATAATAGTTTAGTCTTAAGTATGAATCTCAAGTTCTACGTTATGACCAATTCAACTATCTCAACTTCAACTTTGTTTCTCGGCTTTATATTACATTCCTTCCATATGGCTCACTTGGGCGAACACCTTAAAGCATAATTCAATTTCTAAGTTTTCTAAACAGAAATATATATTGATGAATCAATCATACACAAGGAAACATTTCACTTTTTCAACACACATTCAACAGTATCAAGTATCTAATTAATCTAGTACGTCATTACAATTCATAACATAACTGACTTTAAGTCAAGTAAACATAGGTTTATTTACACAAAAATAGAAATATCCACTTACCCAAGCTCGCCTGTAATGTAAAATCCTAAGCTTCATGATGTGGAGGTTCCTCACCTATTACACCTAAAAAAATACACATAAACCCTAAGTTAACTATCGGGTTAATACTAAGTTCTTATACGTTTTTGCTATTGCGTTTTCAAGCTTAATCCGATTATATCTTATTCATTTCTTATCCGACTTTAGTAAACTTTATATTGTTACGATCATTATTCTGAGTACTATTAAGATATCTTAAGAATCATAATTAACCAATATTTCCAAATATCCAAAAATACCCTTTCGTGTTACCGATTTGACCATATGCTATAACCTTGTAATTAACTCAATTAAATCTTAAATCTAAATTAAAAGTCATAAAATTCCCCATTCCCCGAACTGGTCAGCATTCACTATGTACTCAAAAATACAAATCCTTTGCACGTTTAACGAGCATCACATCAGTACTAATTAATATATCATATTTTAGACTAATATATAGATTTATATTATGAAAATACATGATAAATAGTCTATGAGCTCAATTCATTACATGAAAAACCCTATAGACTCACAAAATTACTTAGTTTAATTACTGATCATGAATTATACTAAAATAGCTATTATATATTTTTATGAAAATAGTGATTTTAACTTAAAATTAGTGAAAATTAAGTGAACAAGTGAATTTAATCACAAGGTAAAATTTAAGTATCCCAAACATCATTATGAATATCTAGAAATCATAATACATAGGGCTCGTACTTTGATTTTGTTAAAAACTAATTAATTCACTAAAATAACAAAATTGCTAGTTTTATCCAAAATAATTACAATAAATAGTAAACATAATTATTTTAAAAAATTCTTGTTACTGAAATTAAATACATATATTGAGTATGTCACGTGCAAATTTTCAACTTGAAATGATATTATTTACTATTTCGAAAATTTAATTCAATTTTCGTCTAAACAGGGTTATTTTTTAAAGACCTTATATTTCAAATAATTATTTCACTAAAATAAAATTATTATATTATTCTACACATAAAATAACTCTAGAAAACCAAGTTTCATAATTAAATAATATCATTTGCTATTTTTAAAAAAATTACGAAGTCTTGACCAAAAATTTGGTTTACTTGAATCAGCTGCTTCTGACCACTCTTTGGCCACCCAACTTTGTCAAAACACCTTCTCTAGTGATGCTTTCCTTGATCCTAAATGGCCACCACAACTGGATATCAATAGCCTATTGAACCGGCCTGATTAGATTCTGTATCTTATTTTTGCTCCAATTTTCTTTTTTTTTTTCTCATTTGTTTTAAAAAATTTTAGAGCATTTTTATTATATTTTTAGATTTTCGAAGTGTTGTTTTTGAAGTTTACAAGCCCTATTTATATTTTCCAAATGGATGAGAATTTATAAAAATTAGACATGTAGCTTATACATGTTCTTTTTTTTTTTTTTAATTTTCAATGCATAAAGTGTTATTTCCTCATTTCTTTGCTTTTGACTCATCATCTAAATTAATCCTAAGCTACCACATAGGTATGATGACTCATCCTTACATTTTTTATTAATTTTCCAATTTTTTATATTTATTTCCTTATTTAAATAATAATTTCTTATTATATATGTATATTTAATACAAATAATGCATGTTCTATGTTAATACATGTATAATTCAACTTCATTTATTATTTTTATAAGTTAAATAACTTATCTCTAATATCCCATTATATCTAAATACTCGAATTTCACATTTTTTATATTTATTAACTTTAGTGATAAATTGACGTTTTCTTAAATTAATATTTTTATATAGCTTATTTTGAGAAATCGACTTTACTTGAATGACTTCATCTAATTTTTCTAACCTTACTATGAAGTTGAAAATTGAACTAATATCTTAGCCTGATACCTTAAATTTAGAGGCTCGGATCCTAGTGTAATTGTATGGGCTCAAAATCTAGGGTATTACAATCTTAATGCACGAAGGTCGACCAATTGCTTACCACAGTAAAAAGCTTAAGGGGCCTCAGTTAAATTACTCTGTGTATGACAAAGAACTCTTAGCACTGATCTGAATACTATAAGTATGGCAGCATTATCTATTACTGAGAGAGTTTATCATCTATACTAATCATAACTCTTTGAGGTATCTCTAAAGCTAGACGAAGTTGTTTAAGTGGTAGGCGAGATGGGTTAAATTTCTTGAAGGATTCAATTTTGTAATAAAATATAAATAAGGAAAGAGTAATGTAGTTACAAATGCTCTTTCAAGAAGACATGCACTTCTAAATGCACTGTAGACCAAACTAATTGGGTTTGCGAATATCAAGGAGCAATATTCTGAGGATCCATACTTTGGTTCCATAGTTCCGTGATGTGTCGATGGAATAACAGTAGATGAGTATTATGTGAAAGATGGTTACTTGTTCCAAAGAGGAAAATTAGCGTGCCGACTTGTTTATTATGCGAGCTACTGATCAGAGAAGCCCACAGTTGAGGATTATTAAGATATTTTGGGGAGAAAAAGACGTGTGAGTTGCTGAGTGGTTGATTCTTTTAGTCGAGAATGAGACGAGATGTACATCGAGTCGTTGAAAGCTATGCTATGTACAAAAAGGATAAGTGCCAAGCTGAGAAAGGGAAAGCAATGCTTTTACCTGTTCCGACAAAACCATGAACTGAGTTAAGCATGGACTTTATTCTTTGATTACCACAAATTGCCGAAGGCAAAGATTGTGTAATGGTTGTGGTAGATCGATTCAGTAAGATGGTGTACTTTGTGCCTTGCGCCAAAACTAATGATACTTCGACTATTGCTTCTCTTTTCTTATAAGAGATTGTATGGTTACATGGCGTATTCAGAAGTATAGTCTCCGACAAAGACCTGAAGTTCTTGAGCCATTTCTGGAGGGCCTTGTGACGTCGAATGGAGATTAAACTACTATTTAGTACTTCATGTCACCCCCAAACTGACGGCCAAAAAAAGGTGGTTAGTTGCACTTTGGGATCATTGCTCCAATTACAGTGGGCAAGAACTTGGCCGATTGGGACGTCTAGTTACCAGGTTAAATTTACTTACAACTGAACAGTGCATGACATCACCAAGTAGACTCCCTGTGAGGTTGTCTATGGTTTCAATCTTGAGTTGCCCCTCAATCATACCCCTATACCTATGCCCATGCAAAAAGACCTAAATGCAAGAGCCAGAACACAATTCCTTCAACACATCTATGATAAAGTCACTTGGCACATCGACCAAGTTGCTAGAAGAATATGAGAAAAGGCCAAGGGTAGGACAGTTAAACAATTCTAGTAAGGAGACTTGGTATAGCTACACCTCAATAAGGAATGGTTCTCGAGCAAGCGAAGGAATAAATTATCTACAAGAGCTGAAGGATCCTTTAGAATTCTCCAGAAGATCAATGATAACGCCTACAAATTGGAGCTACTCGAGAACTATGGGGTTTTTAACACCTTTAACATTGCCGGCTTCAGTCCATATCACCCCGACGAAGAACTGATCTAAGATCATTTGGATTTGATCCCAAATCCAAAATAACCTAGAGGGAATGATAGAAGTTAAGCTACTAGTGTCAAGACCGTAAAGGGGGCCTAGTAGGATTACCTAAAATTTCCATAACATGTGTGCACCCATGATATGAAAACCATCTTGTAAGTCAAAGATTGCAAGACTCTAAATAATAAATCACTAAGATTACTAATTTTCAAGTAATTAATTTATTGTAACATAACATAGAAATATAAATAACTATAGATATTCGATATCCCACGGTTCCTCAAAACCCCAAAGAATTGGTATCCCCTACCAAATAATAAGACAGGATATACTAACATTATAAAACTGTAGGAAAAATTAAATTATAGTAAATTCTAACATGTGGATATTTTCTACAAAGAGTGTTTATGTATCACCTATAAAGATCTCAACTAACTCTAACACTAATGGACATATCTTCATCTCACATTCAGCACTCGAGACTTATCCTAATTCCATCGTAAGTAAACTTGTAAAAGAAAGACTATTAGGGAATAAGCTTCAAGAGCTTAGTGAGCTATCCTTCATAACATACTGGCAAATAAGTTATCAAACAAATTGTTACAACCATATGAATGCATGCACACGCAGTATACCAAACAATATATGCAATTAACCGGTACTGCATATAATATCGGATTTTAACGCCGTCCGAGATAAGGGTTGGAGATTCATTGGCACTAATCACGACTGGGCTCTAGCACCTGGGTTTTTACCCATAACATTGAATATCATATTTCGTAAAATATATTTCCATTTCTAAGTCGTCTAATAGTATACAAAATCCCAAGCCTAACGGTGAGGTGGCCTTCGCAGTCCATACTCACACCCTACAACGGAGATTTCTAGACTCGACCCTCAGCTATACGATTGGCGTCTCTATTGCCTAGTAAGCCTGTAGGTTTGGGTAAGGTCATGTTGTACGAGTGCACCGTACAGAAACACTTTAATATATATAAACAACCCTCGCAAAGCTTCTCTTTATCTCTACGTAAAGTAACAGCCGGAATAAGTAATGCGATGCATGGATAATGCATGACTCTTTTAATTTAAGATAAACCAAATATAATTAGGTCAAATTATGAGGTGATTAATTAATATGAGCAAACCATCCAAATCATATAAAAATCAATCAAAGCATCAAATCATCAATTATCGTATTTAACAATATTTCTCACAATAATCAATTAATATCAAGCATACGCATATCCCGAAACCTCATGTATCAAGTTATTGATATTCAATTTAAGTGCACTAATTACAAGCACAAATAAGTATAGAGTCATCGGGAGTACTCACTTGACTATGACGACTCGCTCTAGTCGTATTAACCGATTGGAAGATCCTTGCCCTCATCGGGATCACCTGATCATTACGAGATAACAGGGATAATAAGTAGTTGACTCAACTAATGGTTCTAGTTATCTATCTACCTAATTTTACTTAGATTACTATTAGCCTTTATTCGATTAAACCTAATTGCTAATTATATGTAACTTTTTCATTATATTTTCAACATTTACGAATTTATAGTTGTTTTTCATCGTTTTCGGATACACGTTCACACGATGATGTCCGTTTTAGACGTTAAGACTCGTGTTTTATGATGTAGACTAAATTTTATTGAAATTCTAACTATTGAAGCTTAATTATTTCTATTGGCTAGTTTTATGTTCCATTTTAGTAGTTAATGATTTAATTAGCCATTTATTCTTATACTTAGGGAATTTTACATTGGTATTACTAATTTATGTCCTTGATTAAGTTTGATTCAATTTAGGAAGTGTATTAGGGTTTAAAGTTTTGGATCCTAAGTACATGTACATACTTATGTTTTTATTTTATAAGCTTATGCTTATATCATCTCTTATGTCATCACTCACTTGTGTCATTGCTTATGTCATCATTTACTTATGTCATGGCTTATGTCATCATGTGATTATCTTATTGTTTACATCATCCTTTGCTTACATAAGCCTTACCTTATGCCCAAGTGTATTATGTACATTTATACATTTGTTAACTATATACCTACACCTTTGCTATACTTATATGTATACTAGTATACTTATACATATACTCGTATACCTATACGGTCATATATGTATTTTTTGTACAAATTTCTTATGCCAAATTTTCCTCTTAAGAAAACCTTCCTAATTTCATTCTTTTGTGTTTTTAAGTGTGTATTTAGTATGGTATAGGTACGTATAGTTAGGATTTGTCTTAGTTTAGGTTATGTACATAATAAATACTTATGTACAAAGATCCCCATACTTGTATTCTTCCAGTATATCCTTATGTACATATATTTAAGGGCATATACACATGTATTTCTTTTCTCTACATCATTATTCGTATCTTTCTACACTTGAAGGTGGAAACTTTATGCCTTCTTCTACATGATCACACATAACATATATTTACTTATCTAATTTACCTCATCACCTAACTAATAAGTAATATAAAACAATACATAATAACATAATCACATACCTTAATTTATGTTTGAAATATGGAGACAAAGTGAAAAGTTTTGAAAGTGAAAGGGGAGAGGAAGTGTCACGGCAATAGAGGTGGGGTTTTGCTTTGTTTCTTTTTGTTTTGTTTTGCTTTTGGAATGAAGAAGATGGTGGGGTCTAGAAGAAAAGAAGTGGACGGCAATTAAGAAGGAGAAGGGAAAAGAAAAGCTAAAAGAAAAGAAAAGGAATTATGAGATGGATTAGATATTTTCTTATGCATTAGTGTCTTTTGTTAACTTTTCTAATTGTTGACTTTAGTCAACATGTGTTGACTTGGTCAACCTTTTGACCTTGGTCAACTTTCCATAAGCATATGCTATTTTGTACACATAATGTAGTAATTAAGGAAAATTAAGGAAATGAGGTATTTGGTGAATTGATTAGTAAAAATAGATGATGAGATCTTACTTTAGATATTTATATCCTATATATATCATTTGGTAAGCTACTTAGTATAACTAGTATGAAAAGTGTCAATTAGGGTGTTAATGTTTATTACATTTAACCTAAGCTTCAACTATATCCCTAACTCTATGTAATACTATCTTAATCATGCACTTAGGAGATAAATGCAATCTATGATTCATTATCTTAATTTCTAAAGAATTACTTAAGGATTCTAAATATATATGCATGATTGAAAGTCATCTCTAATCTTTCATCAATGATTTGACAAAGTATGAAGGTTATATTATCAATTAAGGTTTTAAGGTATATTATGATGAATTAATGCTCATATGTCTTTAAGGTTATCATTTTAGGGTTTTTATCACTTTTTAATGAAATCTTTAGTGTTTACATACATTTAGGGTAAAAAAGTTTCGTATGCAATTGATTAGTTCTTTTAGGGTTTTCACTTTCATTAGCCTTGTCAACTCCTAAATTATTTAACATACTCGAGTCTATTTCAAAAGCTAGATAAAAAATTTTAGGGGTTTACAACTAGGCCTTTGACCTACAGCTAAGCTAGAGGACCGAAAGGCTTAGCAAGGCGAATTCTCCTACTCCAATTGACTCTTGCCAAGGCCGAGTGCTTTTTTACTGAGTCGAATGACTGCCCATCTCTCTATAGTATACCAAGTTGTAGAGTACTCACTCACGGCCGAACAGACTAATGACTTAGCATCTCCCTTGAGAAGAAGCCGAGATATAAAGACTTCGGATTAACAAAGTTACCCTTGCTTGAACAAATAAGCTGACTATACTTTTTGTTTGCATCTTCCAACGGCATCACTAATACAGCGTCGCCATATGTACAAAATCATATGTAGAATCCGTTACACCAATGATTATTTTCCTTAAATATTCATTTTACCCTTTTGTATCTTGTACATTACTTCCTTAAGAAATATTCTTTTTATTTTTTCCCTTTTAGACATGTTGCCTTAAATTCTTAAGTATAAATACCCTTTGTACTTATAACTAAAAACAACAAATTGATTATCATTAATATACTTAAGTATTTTCCTTCCCTGCATAAACACTGCTTGTTTACTTTCGGCATCACTCTTATCCTAACTCTTCAGTAAGGTTAGGTGGCGAATAACCTCACTAGACCATCTCATGCGTTATATCGAGTTGTACCATGAGTCTTCGAAAGTTCCATTGGTGTGTCATATCTATTAGAGCTGTTCATGGGTTTTTACTTACTCTTCATTCGCATTTGTCCTTTCGTACATTCACCATCACTTCCTTTCGAGCTTTCTATAAGCTTAAACCCATTCAACGACTGACCTTGTCTGTTCTTAGCTACGGTTCACATCATGATACCTCCTTGATCAATCCTAAGAGAACCAAATGAGTAACATTCTCCCTAACCTCACAAGAGAACCAATCTCTTGGTTATTTAGGAGAACCAAAGAAATGTTCATCTTAGAATCCACTATAATACTTAAGAAAAAGGATCTTTTAGTTAGCCTAAGGAACCAAAGGAAATGTTCATAAAGGTCATGTAAATAACTTAGAAAAGAAAGATTTCTTAAATTAAGAAATAAAATCTTCCTTAACTACCAATGACTAAGGACTGATTAGATCCCTGATCAACCTCTAGATGTATGTGAACCCGAAACAGAAGAATGGACGTGACCCCATCCAATACACAACCATTCTCAAAGTTACTTAATTTGTAAAAGACGAGGAAGATTCTCATCTTTCCATTCCTTGTATAGTAGTGTTGGCAGAAATAGATTTTTATAGTATGCTATGCATAACCATTTTTATATTAAAGTTTCAATATACTTAAGGTTGATTTATAAGTGATCAACCAAATATCAAGCACTTACATACAAATACATCACATCATAATCATCAACCG
Organism: Lumnitzera littorea; assembly: GCA_024138015.1. Classification (NCBI taxonomy): domain Eukaryota; kingdom Viridiplantae; phylum Streptophyta; class Magnoliopsida; order Myrtales; family Combretaceae; genus Lumnitzera; species Lumnitzera littorea. The sequence goes on along the minus strand of JAMXBB010000002.1, from coordinate 88,831,902 downwards.
TATTATGTGGAATATCTTATAAAATTTTCACAAGCAATTCACACAAATTAAGCACAAGTATTTTCTCGATACCCCACACAAAAACCAGTTGATAAGTATATATATTTAAAGTATTACTGACTACAAGCACAAGCAAATAATACCCATCATGGATACTAACATGGCCATCACTATTACTCATCGTAATAGTCTTCAGGTAGCTCAAACTCACAATCACCTAATTAGTGGTATGTCCAAATCATCCTTGTCGTTTCATGTCCATAATCCTCATGTTCCGGTCTTCGTAATGGGTCTAATCATTACGGTCCAGAAAGTCAGGGTAAAGAATATGTTATGTGTCCGATATGTTCTAACGTCATAGTTCCAAGATATGTATATGTCATAAAGGTTCAAACATGAAACCTTTGCATCATGATTTAGGTATGGATTTGTCTACATGATACCTTCAAGTTTCTTATCAAGTTTTTTTGAAAAGAAAACATAATCTTTTAGTCTTGATATTCTAAAGATGTATACAAATTGAATCTAAAAATGAAATAAAAAAACATTTTGATAATGATAAAGATAAAGGTTTCTTTTCATAGAAAATAAATCTTATCATCATTTGGAGACTTTTACACATAGAAAGAGTTTTCAAAAGAAATTTTCACAAAGATATTGGTTTTTAAGGTTTCCTTTCAAAAAGATATTGGTTTTTAAGGTTTCCTTTCAAAAAGATATTGGTTTTTGAAATAAACTTGGTTTTGAAAATAGTTGATAAGATGAGTTTAAAACTTAGGTGAAGTAGAGAAGTAAGTGAAAAGCTTTAGGTTGGTTTGAAAAGATTTTTAGAGGAAAGTTATAAAGATGAAATCAATCTTAGAAAAACTTGAAAGTTTCATAAAAATAGCTTTACTAAAAATGCTTCTTGACTCGTTTGAGATTTTTGAAAAACTTTTTGGTAATAGGAGTTTAAAAGAGTCTTTTAACTTGAAAAGAAAACTTTATAGAATCAAAGATAGGTTATTGGTAAGTGTTTTTACCTTTTAGTTGAGAGTTGCTTTTGAAAACTTAGAAACAACTCACTAGGCATTGTTGTTGGAAAGAGATGGATATAGTAGAAGATGTGGTCCCAAAAGTGATATAGCATTCCTATTTATAAAAGTTATTGAAAGTTGCTTAAAGGAATTAAATTCTTAAGGATAAGGACACATGTCTTCCCTTATGCCCTTTTCATGCTTAGTCATTTGAGTGACTTTGCAAAATATTAATGGAAGTTAATGAGTTCAATCAAAATGACATGAGGAAGTTAATTTGGAATTCTCTTCCTCCATTCCACACGCCGCGTATAGTAGTTAAGGTCTCTCTACTTGTTTTGAAAGTTGTTTATTATATGTTGGAAAAAATGTTGAGATATAATTTTAAGGTGCTTAATTCTTTAGGATTGACGTAAATACTTAATTATTAGTTAATTGGTTTAGTTAATTTAAGATTAAAGTGGTCATATGATGGGTCTTTGGTCATTAAGATGTCATTTTCTACTTTGCCATTATTTTTTACTAAGGTTAATCAACTTTAACTGGATTTCTCTTTAGGTCACTTTCATGCTTATGTCTAAATAAGTTAGTAGATGAATGATGAAAGTGACACTTAAATGACATATGGAGATAAGGTGGTTGATGGATGATGAAAATAATACTTAGATGACATGTAGAGATAAGGGGGTAGATGGATGGTGAAAATGACATTTAGATGACATGATAAGGTGGTAAATAGAAAATGAAAGTGACATTTAGATGACATATGGATGGTACATCATCACATCACTTTGCCTCTTGAATCTATCAATTTCATTTTTCAATGGTGTAATAGATTGTAGTCCTTATCTTAGGTGAATTAGCATAGTTATGTTAGGTTTAGGGTAGATTTATAATAGTTATGATAAGCTTTTAGGTCTAAATTTTTACTAAAGTTTTTTATTTTTACAAATCTTATTTTAAGTTTATAGGAGTTATTATTTGGTAGTTCTTATGAAATTTTTTAATCTAGATTATATATCTTAAATATTTCTTAGCGATTTTAGCTTATCTCGAATAAATCTCTAAGTTATATTCTAGTGATTATGACTTACAAAAATTTTAGGGATTTACAGGCTAGAACCCTAAAGAGAATGTGAGATGGGACAACATTTCTTGAGTTGGCTAGAACTTTAAAGAGAATGTGAGATGGGACATCGCTTCTTGAGCTGATTAGAACCCAAGAGAGAATGTGAGAAGGGACAATGCTCCTTGAGTTGGTTAGAACCCTAAAGAGAATGTGAGATGGGACAATACTCCTTGAGTTGGCTAGAATCCCAAAGAGAATGGACAAAGGGTAACCGCCTTACGGGTTGGCTAAAGACCCTAAAAAGCAAAACTGAGGGATGTAACCTATTTGAAAAACCTCTTGACTTGAAAAATTTATAAATGAGGAATTTGATAAAAACCATCTATGACAAAAAAGGCATTAGGGATAAGGTCCCTTGATTTTAAAAAGAGCTAATGGCCATAAAAAACTACATCTAGGATAATGACTTAGACTATTAAGGTCAACTTAAAAAGTGTGATCACATTAAAAAGGAGGTAAGTGACATGAATTGAAAGCTTGACCACTTAAATCGATATGGACTTGAAAATGGATGAAAAAAAACTTGTAACAAGCTGTTACTTTCTCTCTCTCTTTTTTCTCTCTTCCTTTGTCTCTTTTTTTTTTTCCCTTAAAAGTTTGCTAATAGGTACAAATTCTTACTTAAAAAGCTAGTGTTATAACCATCCCCTACCTTGCTAACCATATGAGGCATCTAATATTCTTCTTGGTCACTGAAAATGTCTCTTGACCCTGATGCTAAGCTTCTTATTAGGGCTTTATAATTTCTTTCATAAGGAAATGTTAACTCATGATTAGTCTAGTTGAATAAGACTTCTAATAAATGCTTTATTATATATATTTATTAATAGATTTTTATTGGTGCTTTTGATATTTTTTGGATATTCTATACGTAATTAGAAAATATTTTAATTTGAAGCTTTGATGGAATAATTGAGAAGAAAAAGGAAAAGATTGAATCAAGTTTCACTTGATTTGGACTTGAATTTAAAGAGTTATGAGTTTTTAAAGATGTGTATTTAATTGATGTTCGAAATTAGGTCCATCATGGTCTAGCCTTCCAGTTGGAGCCCCTACATGATTCATGAAATCTAACTTGAAGCCTTCGGTCCAAAATAAATTACAAGGAAATGCCAACCACTTATCACAAAATTGAAAGCCTACAAGCAATTTGTGCTCGTGTGATTCAAGTCTACGTACTAAGCTTTGGGGAAAATAAAAATAGGATGACATTTAGAGATTGAGAGAAGGCTTAACAATGAAGAAAGATGTTCTTGACATGTTTTAAAATTGGATGTAGGTCTAAGCAATTGCGAGCCATTGTCTATGTGAATTGAAGCCATAGAAGTATAAAGTCATTGCATTATTAAATTGGAAAATCCCATGCTGTGTATCAATTATGCATACAATTGGCAATTATTTTGAAAAGATACGTGGGATATATATTTCAAGATTTCATGTCATATAAATAGATCACAAAAGCTTTGTAATTATTGGCATTCGTTTATAGAGCACTACAGAGTTAACTTCGTTAATCTTCCTTGTAAAATAGTTTCTTTAATTTTCTTATAAATAATTAGTTGGATTGATATGAGGCAAGTGCACCTATCAATTTTAATATAACGGATGTGAGTCCGAGTCAATCCCTTAGAGATTTCGAGTACTAATATTAACCTTAGCTCTATTATCTAACCGGAAAATCGTGTTGAGTCGAATGAATTAAAAATAATGAAATTAACAAACTAAACTAATTATGAGACTTAATTAAGCAATTTAGAAAGCAATAAAACTATGAACGACTTCAAGAAATTAATAACGTATTTAGGAATTATTTCCCCTAGTATTTAACATGTGATCACTTAAAATATATTCAATTCAGTTTCTATTATTCTTGACCGGAGGGATTCATAATTAAAGTTAATACCTTTCTCAAGCATATTAACCTTAATCCTAAATTATTTACCGGAATCTCTTTACTTAGTAATATAACTTAGAATTGCATTAATGCATAATGAGTTCCCATACAAATAATTAACTTTTCGGAAGAAACATGTATCTTATCTCTAAGTGTACATGTAATTCTCTCCAATTATGCTAAGATTTAATTACACATGCAATTTCTCAATCAACATGCATAATATCATATATTGATACTCTAGAATTATCAATCAACAATTAAATAACATAATTGAATCAAGAAATTTTATTGAAATTTATAAATCAACCCAAGAGTTACGTGAAACCTTAGGTTCCATAATCCTAAATACTCGAATTCTAAGCTATCATAATGAATCTAAAAACGAGTTCCATAAAAAACATAAAATAAAACATGGAAAACCCCTTTAGTTGATGAACAATCTCTCCAATCTTAAAGTTGATGTTGTTCTCGCCTTTTTCTTCTCCTTCTCCTCATGTCTCGTTCGTTTCTCTAATGTCTCTTTCCGTCTTGAAACCCTTAGATATCCTTTTATATATGTATTATAAGGATTATGTTTTCGTCACCAAACACGGCCTGGGACATGGCCGTGTCCTCAGGTCATGTAACTTTCTGCACCTAGGCAAATTTTTCTGCATAACTTCAAAACTTCATAACTTCTTCGTTTGAACTCCGAATTGAGTGAAATTTGATTCCTTTTCTTTGTTTTCGATCCTAGAACGTGTTCAAACCTTGAAATCAAAATTTTACTCAATTAAGTATCAATTTCTTTAAAGAAAACAAAAAATGTAAGGGAAATACTATAAAATCACCATATGAAATATGTTTAAAATCAGAGTTATCATGGATCGATACCAATTACAAACGAAGGAGTTAATTAATGTAAAGATTGAAGGTTAGGGATTTTTTATTTCTATGATAAAGAATAAATCTTTTCTATCCTTTTCTTGATTTTTATTTATGGGATTTCTTTATTCCTTTTGTAATTTGTGTACTTTATTTAATCATGAATTAGTTTTCTTTGTTGGGATATTGGATTGATGGATCTTTGATATTTCTATGTTAAAGATTTAAATATTTGTATTCTTGATTTTTTTATCATTGAGCATATATTTTATAATTTATGGAATACACATTAGATTAGGTTAAAATCCGAGAAGAATAAAATTGATTCAATCGATTCCATGGCAAACTAACATTGGAGTACAAGTAAGACATTAAAGATAACTCATTGTAATTAAGTTAGGGTTTAGAACATAAATTAATTAATTAACTAAACAATCTTTTATAGAAATAAGAAGATTTAGTTAATTAATTAGGGTAATTCACACTTCGAAAGAAGGTAATTCCATACTTCATTACTTTGATAACTTAAAAGGGAATTCGAAAGAAATAATCTAAATCGGTCAAGCTTCAATAGTAAAACGTTGTATATTTTAATGTCATGATCATTAACATCAATTCAAGATTCTAAATTGCTAGATTTTTTTTTTTTAACAACATCAAATGAGATCCTTTTCATTGATTAACCATTGTCAATGGGAGTACAAAAAGTCTCAGAATAAGATATGTTAGAATTTAGTAGCTTAAAGAGAGCAAATGGGGGATTGATCCACCAATTCTTAGGGCACATTTGCTTCTTAACAAATTTGGCTACCCAATTAGCAGTATAGTTTTCTTTTCTAAAGATATAAGAAGATTAAACACAAGGAAATAGAGAGGCTAAACTCCAAATCTCTCTAACAATGGAGTGTGAAGCCCATCTTACAGCCATCAAAATCCCTTTTGCTGCTTCCATTACGTTGGAAGAATCCAATTAAATGATTATTCTAGCCTAACCCATATCTTTTGCCAGCCCAAGACCCTCTTTAACAGCACAAGCTTCCAATAATTCACCACTCCGCACTCTAATCACTTTTGAGAATCCCCCATATTACTTTTCCTGCATGATCATGAGCTACTCCTGCACACGCTCTAGAACCATTGCCTTGCACTAAAGAGACGTAAACATTTATTTTGATTGTACCGAACTCTGGCCTCGTCCAATAAATATTTACACTAACCCTATTCTGTCCTAATTGGCAAACCCTAATTTCCTTTCTTCTAAATTCCTCCCACTCACTCCTAGACCACATGATCTTCTTGACAACCCCTAACAGCCCAATCTTTTTGCCATCATAAATAACACTGCATTATTCCTTCCACTTCGTCCATAAGGTCAAAGAAATCATCTTTCGCAGATACTCTTCATCTTCCTTTTTCATTTATGCCTTTTCAATCCACAATAATACTAATATAAGAAAGAAACATCTTGTTGCTAATCCTGGTGAAATCCCAAGGTGCCAAACCATATCGATTGTGTCCATGGGCATCTAATCAATAAATGTTCAACCATTTCCTTATCCTTACAAAATGGACAGAGGCTGCTTGTCACCACCTTTCTTTTCTTAAGAATATCATAAATTGGTAAGGATTTGGTGAAAATCCTCCACATAAAGTTCTTCACTTTCGATTGAATGTCTAAAGACCATAGTTTTTTGCATTCCTTTATAGGAACTAGATCTGAACTTTTAGACGACTTTTTAGCACTTCTCAAATCTTTGTCTACCATGAAGAAGTAGGCGGATTTTGTTATGCATTTCCTAGATATACTAAAAGGCCATACCAACTTATCCGAACTACTCTGAACAATTATGTATACCTCTTTAATAGCCTATCTTTCAAAGTTTGAAAAAAGAGTAGAGAATTGAGAAAGATCCCAATATCTTCTTGTGGGGTAAATCAATTTAGCAATGGTCATGCCACTCTACCATTGGGGCTTTGTAAAGAGAAGTTGCACAAAGAAGGTAACTACTTATCACCCTATATCTTTGTTGTTTTTCCATCATTAATTTGCCAAAAAAACCCCTCGAGTAAGACTTGACAACCTTCCAATATGCTCAATCAACCTAGGAAGCCCTCTCCCCTTTTCTAGTATCTTAAAACTCAGAAAATGGAAAGTAGATTCCTTTAAAGACCCTTGCCCACAAAGCTTCCAATAGTATCTCTAATCTCCAAGCCAATCTAGTAAGTAAAGCTAGATTAAACAAGTGTAAATCCTTCAGGCCTAAGCCTCCTCCCCCCTTTCCTTAGGCAACGTAAGTTTTTTCCATGCGATCTAATGTATTTTCCCTTCATTTTTCTATTGGCCCTACTAAAAGTTTGCAATCAAAGAATTAACTTGATTGCACCATTTGAGTGGAAATCGAAAACACCCCACAGAGTAAGTCAGGATCGTAAAGGCAACAACTTTGATCAATATTCCCCTATCAGCTAGACTTAAAATATTTCATTTCCATCCCTGTAACTTAGACTCAATCTTGTCATGAATAAATTTTGAAGCTTTCATCTTAAATCTTTCCCATAAGGTTAGTAAAGCTAGATAATTCCTAAGGCCTTTTGTTATATTCATTTGTAGGAAATCATCTACTTCTTTTTAAACTAGAAGAGAAATATTCTTGCTAAAGAAGAGGCTAGATTTATCAAAGTTGATTTTATATCCAGAAGCCTTACAATAAGATTCCAATGTTTGCTACAAATTCATCAAACTATCATTTGAAACATCTAAAAAGAATAGTGAATCATCAGCAAATAACAAATGGGTGATCATTGGACAATTTCCGAAAGGTTGCATTCCCTTAATCAGTCCTTGCTCTACTAATTCATTAAGTTTATTAGATAGCACAACAACAACCATAATGAACAGGTAAGAAGATAATGGATCTCCTTATTTAAGTCCTCTTGAAGGTTTCATATCACCCACCACCTTCCAATTCACTACAATGTTAAAATACACAATGGTTACACAAAATATAATATAGTTCACTAATTTTTCGTTCAAACCCAATATAAGCAATACCCCCTTCAAAAAATCCCACTCCATATAGTTATAGGCCTTATTCATATTTACCTTTAAGATGACTGCCCTTTGATTTTCAAAAACGAACTCTTCAAGAAAAGGTTTCAACCTATTTACAAGAATTTTAGAAATGATTTTATACAAGAAATTACAAAGACTAATGGGCTTAAACTAAGTAACGAACTATGGATTGGGGACTTTAGGAATGAGGACTAAATCAATTATATTCAAGGATAAGGGGAATGTACCTTTTTGAAATAAGCGTAGGACAACCTCGATAATTAAGCTCCTAATCACATTCTAATATGATTGATAGAATAACCTTAGGAGCGCATCTGATCCAAACACCTTTAAAGCTCCCAATTGAAAAACAACCTCTTTTATTTCATCTACTGTAACCTCCTTATTTAACACATCATTATCTTCTTGTGTGAAAACTAGTTGAATCCAATCTAAAACCTACTGTATGTGCCTGTTCGATTCCTCACAAAACAAGCTAGAGAAATAATCCATAAAGGCATTTGCAATGTCATCCTCCTTATCAAGCCAACAACCCTTATCATATTTTAATTTTAGCATTAAATTTTTGCATCTTCTTTGTAAAGTTGTTTTATAGAAAAAAGTGGTATTTTTATCCCTATAGTTCAACTAATTAATGTACGATCTCTAACACTAATGAACTTTCTCCTTCGTCCACAACTCTTCCAAATCTCTCATTATAATTTCCTCTTCCTTTAAGTTTTCTTTAACTTCCAAATTTTGAAACTCTCCCAATCATAGGTTTTGTTATTTTGAATATTATTTTTGCTCCAATCTATCAGCTATTCATTATAGAAACGTAAATTGGTCAAAGCTGTTTCCATATCATTCTCACCTTTAAAAGAGCCTTAACAACCTTCCACCACTTGCTGACACCCTTCATTTTCCCTTTGCACGTTCTTAAACTTAAATCTCTTTTTTTGTTTTCTTATATTATTGTTGGTTTCATAAGGTATAGGCAAGTGATCCGACCTAACCATAGGCAAATTTGTGACCATGCTCTTTAGGAAAATGTGTCAACCAAAGACTATCAGCAAGTACCTTATCCAACCATTCCTTCACCAATCTTCCTTTAAATCTTTTATTTTGCCATGTATATTTTTACCCTACAAACCCCATATCTATTAAGTTGCAATTAAAAACCATTGCTCTAAAACTGTCCAACTGTCGTCTACACTTAGATCTTAATCTACTTTTCTCATGGTCATGTAATATGTCATTAAAATTACCCAAGCAGCATGGAAGCAATCAAGTTCTTATTGGCGTAAACAATTTAAACACCAAAGCCTTTGGTCCACCATAATGCCAACACTACAGACCTCCCTCTACCTACCAACGCTAGGTCATGAGAGGGATATAAAAATATCCACTATATTTTAATTTTCTTCTTAATCTTGCCATAAACTATTTTTGTTTTCTTGTTTCCATAAGAAAAATAACTCCCGAGTTGTATTTATTTATTGGTCTAAGTAAATTGTCAACTGTTAAGGACGAAACTAATCCTTGATAGTTCTAGCTTAAGAGCTTCATGGCAATCTTGTGGTTGTTTTGGGCAAATCACCACCACCCATAGAAAATTTATTAGCTTTTAATACTAAAACTTCAACTAAATTGCTTTCTTTCATTACTTCTTCCAACTTCTTAATCAAGTTAAATCTCGGCCTCCTCCTTTGTTTCCTTACATTACTATTGCAAATCAGCTCTTTGCTCCCTACATTAAAGCTATACTCACAATCCACCTTAAAAATATTCTCCTCCATCTTCATCCTTTTTAAAACCTGCGCTTTAGATTTTTCCCTCTCCTTTAAGAGACATGGTTTTTAGGGCCTTAACCACAACTTTAGGTACCACAAAGTTTGAGTTAGTCAAAGGTAAAGGTTTAGATCGTATAACTCTAGGTGTTTCATTGTCCTTAGGGGGGAGTTCAACTATGTATTGAGATGTAGGGTTTTTTTATTGTTGTGTTGTGAAATTCCTAGTAAGTGAAAGAATAATAGCAGAATGTTGAGTTGTGTTAATATTCTGGATGGGTTTCAATGGACTAGAAGAAAGCAAAGCATTAAGGGTTTTAGCTTGTGGCTTGGGCAGGGATGTAAGGGTTTATGGGAGTGTTTAGTTAGGTGGAAGCTTCAAATTGTAAGTACATGGTATGTGGTATTTAGTTGGTGAAAGAATTAAAGCTTTCTTCTTATTAGCTATTGAGACCCCCTTATTGCCAAAATCTAACTCCACCTCCCTACCTTCACTCTTTCTCTATGAATCCTCCATTCTTCTACTACTAGAAGTAGCCCAGAAACCATTTCTCATGAGTGCGGTGAGCATTTCAAGGCCACAATCCTCCTTCAACAAGTTTCTATTAGAACAGAATCTTAAAATATGCCCAAGTTTCACACATTTAAAACAAAAATCAAACAAACACTCATATTTAAAAAAGATCTTATATCTTTGTGTGGTTGTCCGATTAATCCACATTTCCTTCTTTATGGTTACCTACACTTCATTTTTGCCACCATTTTATTTTAGGTTCTTTTTCTTATATTTTTTGGGTCAGGTTTACAAAAATACCAAAAAAAATTAAGCAATCCCAAAAAATAAAAAATTGAAAAAAACAAAAAAAAATGACAAATTAAAAAATACAAAATGTTAAAAGTGTTCGAGTTAAGTCAATCGGTTGTTTAGGGTCTGATGGGCTATATCTAAAAATATATATGCGATTTAATGAATTCTGAGTCTTTAAGAAATTAGGTTTCATTAGAAGATAATTTAAGAAAGTTTACTAAAATATTTGAGTTCATGAAATAAGCTTTTATTCAATTTTAAATATTTTAACTGGACTAATTTAAAATAAACTCAAAATTTATTAAGGTTAAAAAATGATTTAAAAAAGTCCTTAGCACGTATATTTTAGGCTATATAAAGGGCTAAGGTCCATTTGAAACAAGTTAAATTGGATTATGCTTAAGATTGAAAGTTTAAATTAAATGTAGGCCTGTTAGAAAGAGTTTAAATAAAATTGGGTTGCAATTATTCTCCTGGAAAAGACTAAAATAATTGATCACGTAATACATGAGCAAGCTATAGGTCTAGGGTTTGAATCCTAGGTGGGCATGAGAGGGTTGTTAGTACGCCTATTGATACGAGGCAAGCGCACCTATCAATTTTAATATAGTCGGATATGAGTCCGAGTCGATCCCTCAGAGATTTTGAGTACTAATATTAACTTTAGCTTTATTATCTAACCGGAAAATTGTGATAAGTTGAATGAATTAAAAATACTGAAATTAACAACTAAACTACTTATGAGACTTAATTACGCAAATTAGAAAGCAATAAACTACGAACGACTTCAAATATGCAATAATGTATTTAGGAATTATTTCCCCTAGTGTTTAACATGTAACCTTTTAAAATATATTCAATTCAATTTCTATAATTCTTGACCGGAGGGATTCACAATTAAAGCTAATATCTTTCTCAAGCATATTAACCCTAATTCTAAATTATTTACCGGAATCTCTTCACTTAGTAATATAACTTAGAATTGCATTAATGTTTAATGAATTCCCACACAAACAATCAACTTTCCGAAAGAATCATGTATCTTATCTCTAAGTATACATGTAATTCTCTTCAATTATGTTAAGATCTAATTACACATGCAATTTCTCAATCAACATGCATAATATCATATATTGACACTCTAGAATTATCAATCCATAACTAAACGACATAATTGAATCAAGAAAAGATAGAAACTTTCTTGAAATTATAATTCAATCCAAGGGTTACATGAAACCCTAGGTTCCATAATCTTAAATACTGGAATTCTAAGCTATCATAATGAATCTAAAAACGAGTTCCATCAAAGATATAAAATAAAACATGAAAACCTCTCTTGATTTGATGAACAATCCCTAATCTTGAAATCGATGTCGTTCTTGCTTCTTGATCGATGTTCTCCTTAAGTCTCCTTTCTTCTCTTGTGTCTCTTTGTTTCTGTAATGTCTCTCCCTTCTTTTAAACCCTAAGATCCCCTTTTATATGTGTATTTCACAGATTTTATTTTCGTCACCAGACACGGGCTGGGACATGGCCGTGTCCCCAGGCCGTGTAACTTTCTGCATAAAGGCAAAATTTCTGCACAACTTCAAAATTTCATAACTTCTTCGTTTGAACTCGGAATTGAGTGAAACTTGATTCGTTTTCTTCGTTTTTGAGCCTAGAACGCGTTTAAACCCTGAAATCAACATTTTACTCAATTAAGTATCAATTTATTTAAATAAAACCAAAAATATACGGGAAATGCTATAAAATCACCATATAAAATATGTTTAAAATTAGAGTTATCACCTATCACATGCTAGACCACTTGCTCCCATTTTTTTTTCTTTCTCCAAGCAAGAAAGTCAGGGAAAGGGGAGGAAAATTTAAGTAACCCGATTAAACAATGTATCTTGTTAAATCTTCATCATTTTTATGCGGATTTGGTTAAAATCTTACTAAAAGATTATCAAAACTACCGAATCTATATAGGATTTTAACTAATATCTACTTAATGGAGATTTGATAAAGATTAATCATCTTTTTGATATAGCTATGGAGGATATGGTTTAATCTAAGCTTTAAAAAGAGATTCAATTTAAAGACTTATAAAAGAAGCTTGACTGGATTTGGATCGAACATACACTTCTTTATCTTTGTTACCGATAAACTTCAATTATAATCACTACCTACTGTTGAGCGTGATACAATCAACACACAAACACCCATTAGACTACTTCCCCCACCTTCGACACACATCCAAGTCCCAATTGTGAACCACCTTCAACTCCGACTGCCCTCATCTAACCTTCATCTCCCAGCTGCTCTACTATTACAATACCGTGTACGAAACCCAACACCAAGATCGAACCCCCACTCCCCCCTAACCCTACCCCCCCACCTACATGTAGCCACTCCACTCACAATACCATCTTCGTTTACAATCCCACTACGATGCTTAAACCCAGCAATACATAGTTGCCATCACACCTTCATACAACCCCAATCCTCAGTAGCACTGACAACCCCCTCACTCCCGACGACTCACTCCTATAGCACCATCCAACCAAACATCCTCCTTCATGAACCTAGTGACCCATGTAACTAAATCTTCCTCCTTCGACTTAATACACCCTAAACATCTATAGTAAACAATGCCATCGACCTAAAACCAATTGTTAACCCAACCACCATAGTCCACTTAACTTAACGTTGCAATAATCCGAGATTACCTTGTTACCATCTAAACAATTACAACAAGTTAAGGTGAGCACATTGATCCAAGTTCCATCTACAACATGTACATGATTCTCTAATTTCTCACTTGATTTGTTGATTCGAAGTTATTGAGGGAAGTTAGAATCACCATTTGCTATTGAAGACCCCAACCTGAACTTGCTGGACACCCATGACCCGATCGATTTGGATCTGCGCATAATTGGAGCCCATGACTTGATTGAACCTACCCCACATGTGTATCCCCCCTAGATTGAACCCGATTAACATATTAGGTATAAGAGAGGTAGTGTCACGCCTCGAACAAGAAGAGTCATAACAGTCCCGCCGTGTAAACTAATCTAAGATAGAAGCTGACCTCACAGCTGCTATCGTAGACGCAGTTTACACAAGGCGCACAACTCAACCAGCTTGAAACGTCTGTTCTGACATCTGTTAATATCCAAACCTGTGGTAGAGCTTTAACAAAATACTTGTTCTATACAATCTGTAGTTTAGTACTACAACAGTAATTATACAACATTTCACGTCCAAGGGT
>JAMXBB010000002.1:88781886-88817692 GCA_024138015.1 Lumnitzera littorea | reverse complement strand
TATATATTATTTCCATAATATACAGTCATGTTATTAATATTATTAATTATTAACATTGTACATCATATTTACTATTACGTATTATATATCGTTTTGATCGTATCGAAACGTACTTTTTATTTATTAATTCACGTTTTGATTCCGGTAAAGTTACCGAAATGTATATATTCTTGAATATGTTATAGATATAAGCTAGTTTGCTTAAGGTTATTCGATTTCAACAAAACTAGTGTTATTGAGTTCGTATAGACTTAACGACACATCTTATGAGTCCTGTTCCTAGAGATGGATTTTAACGGGTAGTTTGAATTTTTAATACAATTATACATAATTATATAAAAACAACCGTATTATGCATAATTTACAGTTTTAAATTATATTTTATCCAATTTGTCCTTATATTGTAATAATATAAGTATTATTAAATTTTAATACACCTAAAGTACATCCCGATCAGAAAATATTAATAATTGTAATAAAATCTCTATTTAACCCAATTCGACCAGCAATCCTATATATAGGTTTTATTTAAGCATTTTACTCATTTTAGTCTATTAATATTACAAATACACTCCGACTTGTAATTTAAGCTATTTTACTTAATAAATTCGTAGTAAATAGTTCGGATTACCTAATAATTCCCCGAAAATTTCTATGGACTTCTAAAAATATAGGGAATTCAATTATCACTCGGTTTCAAGTTTTCGACCTATTGCCTATATTTTCGTATTGACGATTTTACCCCTAAATTTGATAAATTATCCAATTATAATTCTTTTAGCATCCAATTAATTCCAATCTGACTCAATACCATTATTGTTTATTATAGATCAGTACATGTCCATTTCATCAATTAATTTCATAATTTCCTATTAAATTCATAATTTCAGCCTATTTTCAGACCAATTTCAAGCCTAAAAAATTCAATAAATATTAAAATTATTCAAATAAAAATTTGGGCTACGTAGCAATTATCCATATATCATACACATCCTACACAAAAATTTTCAGCTAGAAACAACATCATATAGTATATTTATTTCACTAATATATATTCGAATGAATTATAGATTTCTTAATAAAGTATATTAAATATTACGAATTTTTCAAAAATAAAAATATCACATGAAAGCATGTCTAAAATAACCTAAGTGTAATTTTTTTCATAATTTTCTGGGCGAATTTACTATTTTTTAAGAATTATTAAAAAACAGGGCAGAAATTTGACCTTGGTGTTCTTGGGTGCTCCGGTGGCCGGCGGCGGCTGGGCGGTTGTCGGACAGCTGGCGCGGTGGGTGGACCGTGTGGGGTTGGCTGGGTTTCACAGCAGATCTACTCTAGGTTAGGTTTCCACACTTTCACTAATTTTTCTGTTTTTTCTAAATTTGTTTTTTTTTTTCTACGATTTTTTCTAATTTTTTCTTTCTGATTTTCTCTGATTCCAAATTGCTAAAACTATCTTGTCTGATGATCTTGGCTTTTTATAGTGCTTCAAAGTCGGTTTAAGAATTTTTCTTTAATTAATTCATATTTTCTTTTCCAATTTCTTTTTTTTTTTATGCATGAGGTGTCCAAATATTGTAACTCCACCTTTTGAATCAGCAATGTATTTCCATCCTCCTGCCACGCCTCCTTCCAATGTTATTTATTTAATTTTTCTTTTTCTTTTATTAAATAATTACTTAAGTATAAATATTATATGTTAGAATTAATTATTTAATTAATATACTAAGTTATATCTTATGTAAATAACACGTGAAATATATAACTTCACTCATATAATTAAGTTTCTAGCATATCTTTTATTTTTAAGATACATTCTAAGGTTAATTTCACGAATTCAACACAATATATATATAATTACTCAATTTAAAGTTAATTTATGAGTATAATTATTATTTGTACCGGGTATACTAAAAAATTACGTGTATTTTTTTTATAGTAAATTATACTACATTATCTCATTTTATAGCTCAATTAACTTATCTCTAAGTTCTCGTTGTAATCTAAGTTCAATTTTAGGAGTTCTGAACATTTTAGGGCTTTAGTAAATACTCCAATTTCTAAGGGCAAAATTGGGATTTCGGATCATTATTACTAAAATCTAACTTCACTGTAATATCTCGACTAACTTTTTCATTCTAGTTGCAAAGTTTGGGCTCAATTGGATAAGTTACCCTAAAAGCCCTAAATCTGAGCTCGGTTATCTTAAGCTCAATTTTGGAAGCTTACAGGTAGGTCTTGGTTTTTCTTTTATTTTATTTGTTTTATTTTTGTGTTATTATAACCTATACTAACTTAAGTTATTTCTATTGCAAGTTTTTATTAATTTAGCATTAATTTGTTTTATCTTTGGCTTTATCATTACTTTATCTTTTTTAATTTTAGCATAGGTATATCATTGATAGTGGTTTGCACATGTGTACCAACATGAGTTTCTTACAGGT
Source organism: Lumnitzera littorea (assembly GCA_024138015.1). Lineage (NCBI taxonomy): Eukaryota > Viridiplantae > Streptophyta > Magnoliopsida > Myrtales > Combretaceae > Lumnitzera > Lumnitzera littorea. Next base: position 88,815,245 of record JAMXBB010000002.1, on the reverse strand, counting down.
CTTTATTTCTAGTTGTTGGTTTTAATTTTTAGTGATGATTGTCAGTTGTAGTTTATGATTATTTGTTTATATTTTATGACTTTTTAGATAAATATGTTGCTAACATGTGTAATGTTGATTTTTAGTCAGATTAGTACTATTAAGGTACATGAGTCTTTTATAGGTTCTTGTATAATAATGAATTGTTTTTCATTATCATGGCATTTTTAGTATTTTTAGAGCAAATTATATGCTTAGGATAAAAATTGCATATTTATTGCATTTTTAGGAAACTTGCATCTTTTCATCAGTGTTCATGTCTTTTTGAGCCTATTCATAAAATTTTGCATATTTTAAATAAGAATTGCATTTTTCATTAAATTTACACTTTTTAGCAAATTATGCATTTTATGAATTTTTTAGAAAAATCATTTTTGTCACTTAGTCGTTTTCTTTTTACAAAATAAAAGTCTTAATTAGAGTCTTTTCAAAAGTTAGGTCTTTCTAGGGTTTTTTCAAATTTAGGTAATAAAAATTAGGTTTTTTAGGACTTTTCTTAATAAAAAATAAACTGACTAAAAAGATAAACTTCACTTTTTTTTTTCAAAAATAAAATAAATCCATACACTAAAGTTTTTCAAAAAAATTCAAAACTACGATTGGTTTAATCCCAATTAGTAGGTACGTACATACCTTTAGGATAATAATAAAATTTGTAAAATATTTTGTTTCCTTTTTTATTTTCATAAAAAAATTGTCTTTTGTGTGTTTGCATACTTTTGCATTGTTATAAAGATTATAAAAAAAAAAAAATTAGGCCCATGAGTTAATTTTTCTAATTTTCTATATGGTGACACTTATCTTAGCAAGATAGCCTCTAAGCTTAGTTTTTTGGATAAATTTTTTTAAAAAATTATTTTTTAGAAAATTCGTGAACTAATGATTAAATTAGGGTTTTTCCACTTGAAAACCCTAATTTCTATGTTTTACCGGTTGTCACTGGTTGGCGACTCCAAGACTTATTTTTCAAAATATTTGTAAGCATTTTTTAAAGAAATTTTTTTTTTAATATCAAGTAACTTATATTAAGCGGGCTAAGCTTAATATATATTAAATTAAGGAAAATCAAAAAAGGGGCTTAACAAGAGGTTTGTTACAATCAATTTTAATTTGAATCCTTAGAAAACTTCTTCTAATTCTTCCTTTAGATAAAATGGGTTCACAGTCTACATAGTCACCTAAAGTAGAACCAATTATTTTTGCATTTATAGAATTCATTTGATCCAATTTTAGCCCATGAACTTAGACCCAAAATACAGTTGAATCTAATTTAATTTCATCAATATTACAATCCAACCTCCGCTCTTCTAAAATAAAAACATGCCCTTACACAAACCAAGGATCATTTTATACTACACTACGCTACATATCCAACGAATCAAAGGAAACAAGGAATTGATTAGGTCCTGCTGTAGTGAATATTATCTCACCAAACTCCTCTTAGGCCTTACTTAGAATACCTGTCACAATAGATTTGTTTAAAGTTTTGTCAGCAAAAACCCTTCCTATTGCAAGAAAATCTATTAAGCTAGATCTACTTCCATCAATCTCTAAAATCAAGCTCCCTTCTAAGTCACTACAATCGTTTTGGAATGTAATTGTAGTTTTGCCCTTGTCACGACTACCCATCAAGACTGAAAGAGTTAAATAACGAGACAAATCGACAAATACTTAGAAGAAAAATGTAATGTAGGTTTTTAATTTTTGGTTTACTAATTTTTATGGTTTTTGTTAAAATGCAGATTAGGATAGGCAAAAACACAGTTAAACACGAAAGAATGATTCAAGAAGAACTTAAAGATTTATAACAAACCCAAGCGACTAAGATGTATGAATAATATATTACCAATGGAAGAAGGGAAAGGATATACACAGAGAATATGTAGAGTTCATTCTTACTTTATCATAGTTTCTCAATCAGTTGATATAGACTCAGTACTAATAGCTATAAATAAAGCATAAATGATTTATGAAAATGGTGATGAAAATCTGTGTATAATGTGATATGTGTATGAGTGAAGAGTGAAAAGTGAAGAAAGAAGTGACGTGAATGTAACATAATGGGTCACCAAAACTTAATGAGGAATATTCTCAAAATTTAAGAGGATTTTCTCTCTCTAAGCAATAAGAGAGAGAGGTACACAATTATTGGTGTGGATTATAATCTAATTTGCTGGTTCATTGATTTAATCTTTTAAGGTGTTGATTTCCTATATTTTCTTTATTAATTAGAAGTAGATTTAATATTTTATATTAATTTGGACTAAATTTACATTCTTTTATTTTAGTATATTTCGGCTTGCCTAAATATAGGTAAGACTAATATAGTTGAGAGCTAGTCCTAATCTCTGTAGAAGTGACTTGGTTTCATTAGTATTATATTGCATAAGCAACCTAGTACACTTGCTCGTATAGAATATGCTTTTAATTTAAAAGTAGTGATTGCCATACCAACTTTCATGCTTACTCTTGGTCTAGATTTTACTCTTAACTATTATTTCAAAATTTATAGTCTGGTTTGCAAGTGATATACGTTGATCAATTTGTTAGATCTTTTTCGGTTCAATATTTGAATTAAGCTTTTGGTTAAATAGTTTCAAAATGGATTAATGAGAGGACTTATTTGAAAGAAATATTTTTGACCTAAATTAAATGTATAAGTCAAGATCCTTTAGGAAAAATTAGGAGTATGTTTGCCCCGGTTTGAAAAGCAATTTTTATTTAAGATAAATTGTTCCTTTTAATCAGAAGAGCTTTTATTAAGTATGTGTGGTATTGTGGGTGAGAAGGCCTTATGTTTATGATTCAAGATGGTAAGGGGGTTTTGTGTTTGTGATTTAGGATGAATATGTAGGCTGTATGTTTTTAGGCTGGGAGTGTGACTCAGGGCCTTGTGTTTTTAGAGCACTTTAGTTATGGCTTCTCTTGCATATAGGCACGATTTTTAAGCCTTTCTTCTTTTTTTTTTCCTTGTCTTATCTTCTTCTTATCTCTTTTTTTTTTTCTTATTTATTACTTTATCCCATTATTTCTTGCTCTTCTCTCTTTTCTTTGGCCTAAAAGTGATTATCTCTATTGCCGAGTCTTTGTCTTTAAGAGATTCAAGGCCCTAAATCTATGGATTGCGAGTGTATGGGCTTAGGTGAGGTATGTGTAAGCTTGAGGTGTTTAAAAAAAAAGTGTTGGCTCTTCTTCATTTCAAAGAAAATAACTTATTAGAAATAGAAATTATCTTTAAATTAATGTTACTAAAGTAAGCACAAACCAATTTTATTCTTTTTTTCTCATCAATGACCTTAACATTCGGATTACCTCACTATAGGATAGTTCTTGATAGGGTTTACATTTGAAAACATTCCAAATTGGTTCGATTGTATTTGGAATTTGAATGCATATCTTCATTTTCATCTATGTATCACGTTTAAAATGGACCTCCTTTAAAAAATGAGCCTAAAAATTCTCACCATGATATCACTTAACTTTCAATGTGTTCGAAGGTTAGTATGTAGGATATAGTTTGCTTCTTTTCATTCTAAACCTCTTAAAAATGAGTTACCAATTCCTTACATAGGAATATGTATTGATTTAGCCCAGGGTAGAGATTGACTTTGCCCTTCAATTTTTCGAAACATGCCTTAGTTGTGAAACGATACTTTTCATTTGATTTAAGTTCAAAATTAGATTTGAAAGGCCAAATGCCTTGGACCTTGTGTGTTCCTAATGGCTTGAGTAGATAATTAGCCCAGACTTATGTTCCTTAGATTTCATGGACATTTACAAGCCCGGTTCTTTACAGTGGAATAGGCTAATATTGATGTCTTTAGAGGTAGAAGAGCTATGAATGGGGTTTTCTAATGTTTTAACGAGACTAAGGTTATTTTTGACTTCGTGTTTCGACTCGACTTGGGCTTGATTTTATTAATAGACCATGGGTTTTAAGTTGGGTTGGCTACCTTAATAGGTCGGGGTTTATGAATTGGTTGGCTGCCTTAACGGGCTAAGGGTAATAGGGATTACGAACTAATTATTCTCTCTCAAGCTTAAGGACTCGCTTAAATGGTTCGTTGAGTAATCCAAGCTGAGTTAAACTCCAAACAACAAAACATTATCCATGCTGACCTATTGAAGTACTCTGCTTCAACCACTCTTTATCTCATCAAGAAGATTTACCGAGGTACCTAACCGGTTATCTAGTCAACTACTTATTGCCACGCTAAGGGCAAGCACTAAATTTGCATATAGCTAAGTTGATACGGATCTAAGGCCAAGCTACCAACTTCTAATTTGACTAGCTAAGGATGAACCGAAGAATGGTTGCTCACTAGACCAACCTTACCCAAGGCCTAAATAGCCGAGTTATCAAGTTTCCGACCTGATGACTCTACTCAAAATTAGCTCTCCTTGGTAAGTAATACCATTGGGACTACAGACCCGAAAGTTGACACGCGTATCATTTTTCTAACATCCATATTGTCATTTTATAATCGAATATTCTTTTATAACCGAATATTCTTTTGCCTATTTACAACTTTGCCTTTATAATCTATTCCCCTTTCCTTTTCTAGTAGGAATCCTTTTTGTAATTTATGTATATATGGGATTTACCCTAATTGGGCCATATAAATACTTATAATTTGTTATAGGCACAATCATCAAAATAGTCATATTATACTTCAAACATGTTACCCTTCCTTCTTCTTAACCTCGTGTTTTCTTGATAAGGACTGAGACCTTGAAGAACTCTTATCTAAGTCATTAAGCATGGACTAGTAGCAAACAACCTCGTATTATACTTGTGCATCATATCAAGTATACTTTAAGCTCATGTGAGGTGTTGGTGAGTTATATCCGGCATCAGTGCATAAGGACCTCTGCTTAACCTTTGACTTCCATTTTATCTTTCGAACCATCTCAAAGTTTAAACTCACCCTTGATTTGTGTAATATCGGTAGCAGTGTATTTTCCCTTTTTCCCGGCGATTTGTATCATCTTAGTATCATAACTTAGCCACATTCGAGCAAGTCTTTGTTACTTTGTACTCTTAGCAACTTGTTACACCGTATTGTAAAATATCATTGTTGTGAGTGTTTAGTGCTAAAAAAATTTAGTGTTTTGTTTCCCCTGTTTTCTTGTTCACGAAATAGAGTGTTAAGTGTTTAAGTGGTTTTTTGTACATTGGTTGTAATAGCTGTTGGTGTGTTAGGTGTTGTTTTATTATAGTTTGTGGGAGGAAATTTTGAGTTGTGTTTCGGTTGTTAATCTCTTATAATAGACAACAATAGCCGATTTTAATGTTTAAGGAACTCTGGGTAACCAAGAGAGTAGTACTCAAAATGGCTAAGGTCAACAAGAAAGTTCCACACCCTAATCTACAGATGACTGACTAAATAGACTTACTGACTTGGTGGCTAGTCTAGTGACTGCTATAAACGAAGATAAACAATAAGTCAGAAATGGTCCCTATAGAGGATGGGCCAATGAACAGCCTAAGAGAGGCAATGGTCAATACGATCAAGTTAATGCTCTGGTTTGATCACATCGAGTTGGAGGAGTAAACAAAGTTGCTAGACGTAGACTAACGTTAGATGAGATCAAAGATGAGGATGAGGAAGTAGGTGATGAAGCGGAAGAATATTATGAACCAAAGGAGAAGAATGTCCGAGCTCTTAGAGTATAAGGGTTGAGAATGCATATCCCTAGTTTTTCTCAGAATGGTGATGCTAAAGACTACTTAGATTTGGTATATAAGATTAAGAAGCAGTTTGAGTGTCATGAAGTATTTGATAATGCTAAGGTCAGACTTGCTATGTTGGAGTTTACTGGTTATGTCGCCTTGTGATGGAAGAATCTATAAGCCACCTATAAAAGGGAAGGAAAATGTGAAGTTAAGCATTGGAATGAAATAAAAAGAGTCATGAGATGAAGATTTATTTCGAGTTATTATTTGTAGGACGCCATTAAAAGTTTATAAGCGTTGAGGCAAGGAAGATCAAGTGTTGATGCGTATGTAAAGGAGTTTCAAATGTTAATGATTTGTTGTGAAGTTGTTGAGCCTGAAGACTGAACTATATCTTGATTCATTAGTAGATTTTAGTATGAGATTGGAGATATTTTGGAGACTATGGATATTAGTTCACTTGTTAAAGTTATCGAGCTACTTAGAGAATTGAAAGGTACCAAGTAGGAAGATTTTGAGCTCTTGTCAGTTGACTTACCACTAGCTAATCTATTCCGAGGAAACCTATGCAGTTAGAACCAAGCAAAGTTGCTGAGGTTCGACCTGCTCAAACTACCTGAGTAGAGGAGAAGGAGATCTCAAGGAAGTTCAAGAAAGGCCAAAGGTCATGAAGGAAGATGAATGAAATCAAGTGCTTTAAATGTTAAGGGTTTGGACACATGGTTGCTTAATGTTTGAATAGAAGAACTATGGTGATTTGAAGAGAAACGCCAACCATTGAGGTAAATATTATTGATGAGGAGGTGGAAGAGCTCAAAAATGCTGGACAAAGTGAGCAATCCGAGGAAGAAGAGATTATCTATAGTGAAGACGGGAATTTTATGCTTATGACCACGGTACTGAGGCGAGTGATAAGTGTGAGCCCAGTAGTAAAAAGTGAATAGTAAGAGAATTTGTTTCACATTAGTTGTAAGGTGAATGGGTCGTTGTGTGCATTGATTATTGATAGTGGCAGCTACACCAATGCAGCTTTCACATTTGTGGTCCAACAATTGAAGTTGTCGACTAAACCATACCTTAAGCCTTACAAACTATATTAGCTTAGTGATAAAGGAGCCTTGTAGGTGATTAAGTAAGTTACTATTTCGATCTGTATTGGAAACTACCAAAATGAAGTGCTTTGTGACGTATTGCCTATGAGTACATCTCATATCGTACTTAGTAGACCACAGATGTTTGATAAGAAGGTCATATATGATGGAAAGAAGAACACTTACTGATATGAGGCAAGTGCACCTATCAATTTTAATATAGCGGATATAAGTCTAAGTCAATCCCTCAGAGATTTCGAGTATTAATATTAACCTTAGCACTATCATCTAATAAAAAAATTGTAATGAGTTGAATGAATTAAAAATACTGAAATTAACCATCTAAACTAATTATGAGACTTGATTAAGTAATTTGGAAAGCAATAAACTACGAACGACTTCAAGAAATTAATAGCGTATTTAGGAATTATTTCCCCTAGTGTTTAACATGTGACCACTTAAAATATATTCAATTCAGTTTCTATTATTCTTGACCGGAGGGATTCACAATTAAAGCTAATATATTTCTCAAGCATATTAACCCTAATCCTAAATTATTTACTGGAATCTCTTCACTTAGTAATATAACTTAGAATTGCATTAATGTATAATGAATTCCCACACAAATAATTAACTTTCTGGAAGAATCATGTATCTTATCTCTAAGTATACATGTAATTCTCTCTAATTATGCTAAGATCTAATTACACATGCAATTTCTCAATCATCATGCATAATATTATAAATTGATACTCTAGAATTATCAATCAACAATTAAACAACATAATTGAATCAAGAAAAGATAGAAACTTTATTGAAAATTATAATTCAACCCAAGAATCACATGAAACCCTAGGTTCCATAATCTTAAATACTCGAATTCTAAGCTATCATAATGAATCTAAAAACGAGTTCTATAAAAAACATAAAATAAAACATGGAAAACCCCTTTAATTGATGAACAATCTCTCTAATCTTGAAGTTGATGTTGTTCTCGCCTTTTTCTTTTCCTTCTCCTCAAGTCTCTTCTCTTCTCTCGTATCTCGTTCGTTTCTCTAATGTCTCCCTTGTATCTAAACCCTCAGATATCCTTTTATATATGTATTATAAGGATTATGTTTTCGTCACCAAACACGGCCTGGGACATGGCCGTGTCCCCAGGTTGTGTAACTTTCTGCACCTGGCAAATTTTTCTGCAAAATTTCAAAACTTCATAACTTCTTCGTTTGAACTCTGAATTAAGTGAAACTTGATTCCTTTTCTTCGTTTTCGATCCTAGAACGCATTCAAACCTTGAAATCAAAATTTTACTCAATTAAGTATTAATTTCTTTAAAGAAAACAAAAAATGTAAGGGAAATACCATAAAATCACCATGTGAAATATGTTTAAAATCAGAGTTATCACCTACTCATTAGAGCATGAGGGTAAAAAGGTGAAGTTAAGCCCCATGACTGCCAAGCAAGTTAAAGGTATGCAGACTCAACTAACCTAAGTTCTGAAAAGGAAACTTTGGTAATGACCCGAGTTGAGCTGAAAAGAGTGGGTATGTATGGGAGTCCCTATGCCTATGTGTTATATTGGCTCTATTGGTGCTAAGGAAGGATGAAACACGGAGGATGTTTGTAGATAGCCAAACAATCAATTGCATTACCATCAAGTGTAGGTACCTTATACCAATGCTTAATGATATGCTCAATAAATTGAATAGAGCAAGAGTATTCTTCAAGATTGATCTCAAATCTGGAAACCATCATATTTGAATGCGAGAAGAAGATGAGTGGAAAACCACGTTCAAGACCTACAATAGATTATACGAATGGCATGTAATGCCTTTCAGACTATCGAACACATCAAGCACATTCATGAAACTAATGAACCATGTGCTCTGATAACTAATAGAAAAATTTGTGATGGTATATTTTGATGACATTTTAGTTTACAACCTTGACTTGGAGAATCACTATGAGCACTTCTAAGTAGTCTTTTCAAAACTCCGAGTTGAGAAGCTTTATGCCAATATGAAGAAATGTGACTTCTACCAACTTAAAATAATCATTTTGGGATTTGTTGTGAGTGGTGGTGGTATATAAGTTAATGATGAGAAAGTAAGAGCAATTATTGAATGGCTTATGTTAACCTACTCAGCTGACGTGCGAAGTTTCCATGGCCTGGCATCATTTTATTGCTAATTTAGAAGGTATTTCAGTATTATTATAGCCCTACTCACTGAGCTATTAAAGAAAAATGTTGGGTTCATGTGGGAAGAGAAGAAGCAAAGGAGTTTTGACATGGTGAAGATGAAGTTAACCACTACTTATGTCGACGCATCCAAATTAAGCATAAGTGTTATACTGATGTGTAGATACCTTATTTTTGTTATTTTATTTTAGTATTTTTATTGAGTCAGGTTAAAGAAAAAATGAAGAAAAATAATAATAATAAGAAAAAAATAATAAATAAAAATAAAATGTTGAGTCGAGTCGAGTCATTTAGAGTCGAATAGGATAATGAGGTGTGTTCAATTTAATAAATTCTAAAGTCATTAAAGGATCGGGCTTCGTTAAAATACTTTAGTCTAGTCTAATATAAAGTGGATTTTTATCTAACTTATATTGAGCTAAAATAGACTTAGGATTTATTAAATAAGTTATTAGGCTAAATCAAGTTGAATTGAGTCAGGCCCGAAAGATAGAAAGCCCAAATCAAGATAAAATTTCTAGAAATTAGATCAAATCTTTAAAGAATCTAAATCGCATATTCCATATCTAAGATTCATTATCGTATCTTTCGTATTTAGGATTTGTTGAGTCAAATCTATATCTAAAAAGATACAAAAGATTCGGTTGTATGGCTTATGAATAGTGAGTCGGCAGTAAAGTTTAAAAAAAGTTTTTTTTAGAATGCCCAACATACAAACAAGTATTCACAAGACACGCATTTACTATCAGACACACATTCACTGAGCACTTTGTTTCCTTCATTGCTGCACAACACAATCATTCCACTTTCACTTCATCAATCATTCACCTTACTCGTACTCGTGCACTATCTCACTGCCCCTCACTTAAACACAGTAGCACATATGAACATAGCACTGTCATACGCCCTCTCACCACTACAATATATACCCACACGCCGCCGCCGCTGATCTTACACACTTGATCACATACTACCCCTCACTCACCTAACTAACATGTCCCCATACCCCGACACCTTATGCTTACATACAAGACTTGCCTATACGTCGATACATTACACACACGATCACATACATACGACCGAGCACCCATGACACACTACACCTACGATCACATACACCACTCAACACATTGTTGACATGCCACACATCATACACGTTTGCATGATCACTTGATTTTACACACTCTCGCACAATCCCTTGATTTCATGCACTAGACACGAGTGTACAATTCGCTGCCATGTACAATCACGATCATTATTGCATGCGCATGACCAGTATACACACCGAGCATACGAACATAATCCAGACGATCATAATACAATTAGCAAGATCATGTTGATCACGCACGACTCGGCTCGTTTAGGTAATAAAAATTGTTTTCTTTAATTAATTATTTTATTTTATTAGTTCATTTAATTATTTTTACTAAATTGTTTGTTAGTGCAGGTTTTTTATATTTTTTAATAATCGTTACATCATTTGCTATGTTTTTAAGATAATTGTCAATTTTTTTATAATTTAGCTAGATTACATTTTTTAGTAAAATTGTATTTTTTTTTAAAATGACGTATTTTTTCTTTGAGATCTATATCTTTGGAGAATATACGTATCTCGGTATATTTTGCAAATATGATTAAGAAAATATTTTTTTTTTACATGTAGTGGTTTTTTTTCTTAAAAAATAAAATATCTTAACAAGAGTTTTTAAAAATATTTAGTTAGTTAAGTTTTTTTAAAAATAGATTCGCAAAATTAAATATTTTTTATTTTTTTTTTAAATAAATTATTAAATAAACGTAAATCTGACTCGATTTTCAAATTTAAAAAAAATTATCTACTAAATATTTTATAAAAAAGAACTACATTGGTTTGATCTTAACTAACAGGTATATTAGCATATTCGGGGTAATCGCATAAAATTTTTTTTTTTTTTCTTGAAAATTTGTAATAAAAAATACTAAAGAATTCATTTTAGTTATATTTTACATATCTGTATATATCTTAGTATTTTTAGAAAAATATAAAAATAAAACTCATTAATTTTTTTTATTTTTACATGGTGATTTAGTCTTAATGGATTAGCTCCCGAACTTAGTTATTTCGGTTAATTTTCTAAAATTATTTTTTAAAGAAAATCTGCGGATTAGTGGCCAAATTAGGGTTTTTTCACCCGAAAACCCTAATTTCATTTTTTACTAGTTTAATTGGTTGGCGACTCTAATTTTTTTAAAATATTTTTTTGGATTTTTTTAAAGAAAAATGTTTCTTTAATTTAATGTCGTGTAATTTATATTAAGTAGTTTAGGCTTAATATAAGTTGAATTAAGGAAAAATGAAATAAGACTGACATGATGCAGGATAGTCGACCTATTACCTACTTTAATGAAAAGCATAGAGGAGTTACACTTAACTGCTTTATGTATGATAAGTAATTCTAGTCCTTGATTTGAGCTCTGACTATTTGACAACATTACCTATTATCTAAAGAATTAGTGATCTACACTGACCATAAATCTTTAAGATATCTAAAGAGCTAGCCTAAGTTATCTCGAAGATAAGTTAAGTAGGTGAAATCCATAGAGGGATTTTCTTATGTCATAAGGTATAAGAATAGCAAGAACAATATAGTAGCCGATGCCTTATCGAAACGACATTCCCTCTTAACCGAGCTGTAGACCAAGTTACTTAGTTTCTCTATGATTAAGGATTTGTATGATGATGATCCACATTTTGGTTCGATTTATGCCATATGTGAAGAAGGCCGAACACTTGATGACTATTATAGGGAAGACGAATACTCGTTTAGAAAGAGGAGATTATGCATCCCGACTTGTTCTATGCGAGAATCGCTGGTGTGCGAAGCCCATGGTAGAGGATTATCTGGACATTTTGACAAGCATCAAACTTATGAGGTACTATCCTTTAGATTCTTTTGGCCAAAGATGATGAGAGATGTCCAAGCTACACTGAAAATATGTGTTACCTGTAGAAGGGTAAAGAACTGAGTAGAGAAAGGGCAATAGTTACCTTTGCCAATCCCAACCAAACCATGGTTCGAGTTGAGTATGGACTTTATGTTAGGATTGCTGAGAACGTCATGAGGGAAAGACTCCATCATGGCGGTCGTAGACCAATTTAGTAAGATGGCACACTTCATGCTATATTAAAAAACAAACGATACTTCAGCTATATCTTTTCATTTCTTACAGGAGATTGTCAAACTCCATGAAGTGCCTAAGACCATTGTTTTAAATCGAAACTCAAAATTCACCAGCCATTTCTAGCGAACTTTGTGGAGGCGAATGGGAACCAAACTATCATTCAACACATCCTACCATCTACAAATAAACAAACAGACTGAGGTTATCAATAGGACAGTATGAATTTTACTCCGAGTTGCTATTGGTCGGAACATAATTGATTGGCATCAATGCCTGCACATAATTTAGTTTGCCTACAACAAGACTGCCTACAGTGCTATAAGCATGTCACCATTTTAGATCACCTATGGATTCAACCTTGAGTTTCCACTGGATCTGTTACGCCCTAAAATCACAGAGTCACAACAGTCCCACTATGTAAACTATTCTATGATAGTAATTGGCCTCACAGTACCTACCATAGGCATGATCTACACAAGGCGTCGACGACTCCTCACTTTGAAGTAAACAGTTCAATTAAGAGTTTAGCTAAAGTTACAGTAATTATCAAGAATTTTTAGGTCAACGTACATAATTACATGTACATTCCATAAAACTTCCCAGGAAATTCTATATTAACATATCAGTCTACTAATTTACATAACAACTATCGGTCTTTCATTCTTAAACTATTAAGGAGACTCTAGCTATACATCTATTACTAGGCGAATTGATCCTCACACCCTAGACTTCAAAAGAACTAACCTCTGGATAGTTGCAGGGCGGTATAATACTTGAAGTATTTAGAAATCTGGATCTACAAAATGATCTATACGGGTATGAGCAACTACAGCTCAGTAAGTTGAATTGGAGACTTATGAATATATATAAACATAAACAAGATTATCAAGTAATTATTTTCATGCAATGCAATAAGCAAGTGTCATCACATAACGTAGTCCGATCCGTTGCTAAATCAGAGAAATTTCACCCCCTCTAATCCGGATTGAGGAGTTTTCATGTTATGCATCAGCTTACAACCAAACCCAAGTTTGTGCAATGGAGACACTGCTTCCCCTAAGACTATCTTTCGAACCAATGCCCTTATACTTACTGCAACCTCCTCTCTTGTCACTTAGTTCAGTTAAAGATGAGAAAAAAATTAATTTGCTATCTAGTGTTATCTTTATCGAAGGTGTCAGTATTTGGTTGAAGAATCTTAATGATCCCCTAAAGGGTTGCAATGCATGACAATTTAGGTCATTAGAGTAAAATAAGATTAAATTCTATTTAGGGTGTTCAAACAATTTCACACCAATCTAGTCATAACTCAAATTCAATCACAACATAAATTTTAATACGAATTCAAATACTCAAACACATGTATAAACTGTTTACAATCACAATCATACACGATCCTAAGTCTCCAAGTACCATAAAATAGTATTTCAATACAGTAAGTAATAACCCAACTTACTTGGAATTCTCGGTCGCCCAATCACTTAATTGCAGATCAGTTTGTCTTCGGATATCCTATAATACAAATACGTCTTTTTAGTACTTATACTTTGATGATACATATTTTAAGTAATAATTTAACTCTTGTCTCTATGTATACCTATTATTTATTAATAATTCATTTTACCTTATTTCGGGGTTTGGTTTCTAAATTAGATTCCAATTTTGATTCTACATTGTCTCTAACTACGAGGAATCTTAAATACGCTCGAATCCTAATGTGAATTTAATTACATTAAGCTCGAGTATTATAATATCACATTGGGTCTTAATTTAGTGTTCTAAACTATTCAGTATACTCTAATCCTAATTGGGATACTAAATTTACTCCCGATGTGAGAAAATCTTACATTTTTTATACAATTACCAAAAATTAAATTTTCTTTTAGATTTATTATATACTGATTTTTATTATTAAATTATCTAAATAAACCTAATTTTTCATATTTATTAAATTTCAAATTCTACACATTCCTAATTTCCTACAATTACTACATAATTCCTATATTAATTACACTTAACACTCCAAAGACTAGGATTATGTTTCCACATTAGAGATTAACATCCTTAAACATCTAATTACCATCTAAATCAGTAATTAATCACTTAATCACCTAATTAACCCAAAATTACCCAATTTTTCTATCATTTTAGGGTTAAAAAATTCAAAAATTAAATTAATAAAATGGCTTAATAGCACTATTCTATATCACTTAAGTATTCTATAGAAAAAAATTTGAGCTCTAAACTACACTCCTAAACCTATTTATTTTTAGTTCTAATTATACTTGGTTTTGCTTAATTTCTTAAGAACCCTATATTTGTAGACGTGATTAAACTTAATCACTATTTTTCCCTAAATCTACGTACAATAAAACCTCAGAATAATAAATTTCATAATTTTCTGGGCAAATTAAATAATTTTAAGAAATTATATAAAATCGGAGCAGATGTGAGACTCACCCAATCCGATAGCTTTTGGGCCTCCAACACCGATTCAAGTGTGTCGGCCGGTCTAGGTGGTGGGCCTAGAGTGGGGTGGTGGTGGTGGTTCGATTCCAGATGGTGGTAGTGTGTGGGTTCAGTTCACTAGCTCTTTCTATACAGATTTGCTTAATAATTTCCTAAACCTTAATTTTCTTCTCCAAATTTCGGTGCTCTTAATTTTTTCTAACTTCTAACTATCCAAATGAGTTCTATAATTTTCCTTGCTATTTATAGAGCTTTATAGTAATTATTATGCATTTAATTGGATAAGATATTACCCGAATCTCTTCAATTTTGCCTTTTATGTTGCTTGTTTTTTATCGGTTAATTTTTCTTCTTCACTTCCTGATGTACTACGACCAAATCTAAGTCATTCCCTATTCTTCTTATTTTTTCTTAATTATTTAATAATTTTATTTAATCATTTAACAAGTTTTTAGCTAATTTAAGTAATTTTGCATATTTTTATCTACATGTAAATACATGTGGGGTACATGTGAACATTCCTAATTATTATTTAGGTCATTCTATGATTTTTAGTATACATATAATCTATCTCTAATAATTTATTAATTATTAGATTACACTTTTCGCCTTTTCAATAATTAATGAGTATTATACTTAAAATTTGAAAATTTAATAGTCTTTTATTTTATTATTTATTTTCTTAAATTCAAGTTTACGGGGTCATTTTTACTAATATTTTTATCTATAGTTTATAATTTAGGTTTTATCGGATTCTTTAACGGATCGTCTTAAACTTTATGTATTAAGTTCAATCCTATGGTCACTTGGTTTAACTTTAGAGTTTACAGGATCAGGCTCCCTTTCCAAGCCAAAATGAAGATCAACTAGTCGTAAAGAAATTTGAGGCCATTAAAGCCATGCACTAAAAGGTTACAGAACAATTGAGCTAAGCTACCACCAAGCTTGAGAAGTGAGGTAAAGGACGAAAGAACAAAGAATTTAAGCCTGGTGATTTAGTCTAGATCCACCTTAGTAAAGATCGATTTCCAAGTTTGAAGAAGAGTAAATTATCTCCTAGAGGCAATGGATCGTTTTGAGTGCTCGAAAGGATCAATCTAATGCTTACAAGATTGAATTACTCGAAGACTATAGGGTTTTAGCCTCCTTTAATGTCATTGACCTCTATCTATATGTCTTCGAAGACGAGTAACAATTAGCTAAGCCAGATTTGATCCTAAATCTCAAATAGCCTGGAGGGGATGATAAGGATCACAAACCAATTGCTTGCTCCCAAGCTCAAGGACTCGCCCAAATGGTTCGTTGAGCTGTCCAGGTAGAGTTAAACTCTTAGGAACAAAACATTATCCTTGTTGACTTGCTGAGGTACTCTACTCTGACCACTCTTTGTCTCATTGAGATGATTACCAAGGTGCTTGACCAGTTACTGAGCTAATCACTTATTGCCACACCAATGGTAAACACTGAATTTACATATGGCTGAGCTGATACACATCTAAGGCCGAGTTACCCACTTCTGATCTGACCAGTTGAAGTCAAGCTGAAAAATAGCTACTTATTAAACTAACCCTACCTAAGCCTTAAATAGCTGAGCTGCTAAGTATCTAACTTGACAAACTCTACTTAGAATCAGCTTTACTTGACAAGTAGTACCATTAGGACCATAGACTGGATAGTTGATATACGAATCATTTTCCTACATCCGTATTGTCTATTTGTAACCGAATATTATTTTACCTATATACAACTTTGCCTTTATAATCTATTCTCCTTTCCTTTTCTAGTAGGAATCCTCTTTGTAATTTATGTATATCTATGACTTGCCTTAATTGGGCTACATAAATACTTGTAATTTGTAATAGCTGTAATCATTAGAATAGTGATATTGAACTTCATACATTTTACCCTTCCTTCTTCTTGAGCTTGTGTTTTCTTGAAGAGGATTAAGACCTTGAAGGGCTTATATCTAGGCTAATGAGCGTGAATTAGTGGCACGCAACCTCGTGTTATACTTGTGCATTATATTAAGTATAGTTCGAGCCCTCGTATGACTCAATGAATCATATCCACCATTGGTGTGTAAGGAACTTTACTTATCCTTTAACTTCGATTTTATCTTTTAGACCATCTCGCAGTTTAACACTATTGGTTTGTATGATATTGGTAGCCATGTGTTTTCCCTTTTTCCCGATAATCCATATTAAAGGGGTCAGTGTTTAGGTCGACTGCCTTAACGAGTCGAGAGGTTCATGTTTAAGTCTACTACCTTAATGGGCTGAGGGGTTTGTGTTTAGGTTAACTACCTTAACGAGCCGAAGGGTTCGTGTTTAGGTCGGCTGCCTTGATGAGCTGAAGGGTTCGTGTTTAGGTTAACTACCTTAATAGGCCAAGGGGTTAGTGTTTAGGTTGACTATCTTAATAGGCTAAGAATTCGTGTTTGGGTTGGCTGCCTTAACAGGCTGAGGGGTTCGTGTTTGGGTTGGTTGTCTTAACAGGCTAAGGGGTTGGTGTTTAGGTTAGCTGTCTTAATGGGTTAAGAGGTTGGTCTTTGGGTTAGTTGCTTTAATGGGCTAAGGGTTTGTGTTAGGGTTTGCTGCCTTAATTGGTCGAGGGTTCGTGTTTGGGTTGGCTACCTTAAGAGGTTAAAGGTTTATGTTTGGGTTGGCTACCTTAATGGGCCAAGAGTTTATGTTTGGGTCAAGCTCATAAAAATTTGTAACTGTTAGCAACTTTTTCTTTATTTTTTTTTTATGAGAGAGAAAAATAAGGCTTTATATTATAGAGGTTGAGTGATTAAATTATAAATAGAGGATTGCTTACTTAGGATTCTATATGCAAGCCTACAAAATTTATTTATATATAGAACAATAGTTAGATGAATACTATTGATGGTCTATTTACAAAAGAGGAATACTAAAGATTAAAAAAATAATATGTTGAAGGGAACTTTTATTAGCATGACAAAAAGAAACAAAGAAAGGGAGCCTAACATTTATTCTCAATGAAACTTGATATTTATTCAAAGCTTTGTTACTACATCTAATGTCCTTAATCTAGCTCTCACAATCGGATTGTAATTTTGTCTAGCATCTCTAAATCTCAATCCATGATCTTTTTGCCTTCTTCAACTTGGGCCAACAAGGCTCGATTAGAGGCTTTAGCGTATCTAGTCCTTTATTTCCAATAAGTAACTTCAGCTTGTAGCAACTATTCATGGATTCTTGGGATATTTGGTAGCCTATTAACTTTTTTATTGTTCATTTTTTGGTTACCTACCATTATTTGTAGACTTAGACGTTTCATGGATAAGAACCATTTATTTGATGAAACAAGAGAATACACATAGAAGCATGCAGAAGCTAGAACCATTGGGTTAATGCATCATCATTTAAGTTGTAATCCTATTATTTAGGAAAAAAAATGATTGCGTTTCTAAAGCACTCCAATATTAGTAAGGTTGGAAGTTTTAGGAGTAGTGTATTAACTTAAGGTTTTAAGGGACATATATCCAATTAAGGTAGGTTTTAAAGGTCCTTAAGCTTCGTAATCTCATACGCCTTGAAGAAAACGGTTTATGATCACATTGAAGCTTAAGTGGGATATATTAATTAACCTTAAGCGGTAGTTATCCTACAACGCCCAAAACCTACATAATGGGCCCCAGTTCTAAGGTCTTAAGATGGCTTAGGTTTAATTGTATCTACCTTACATCCCCCCAATATCTGAAGTATAATGCATGCAAAAAGTGAACGTAACAATTTAGGTAAAGAATATTTACAAAAAGTGAACATAACAATTTTAGAAGGTTTAGGTAGCTAGTCTTCTTGATGTTTTCAGTGGAGTCGCTAAGCTGTCGAGCCTGAAATTTTAGGTTTTCACTTATCTTCCTTAATCTAATTTATATCAAACCCTATACCCATTCGGTTCAATATAAACCCTTGACTAATAATTAAGGAAGATTTGGTTTCTTTTAATTTTAAAAAGATTTTGGAGTTACCATCCGACTGGAGTTGGGAAAAGATTAAGTCATAACTAATTGGGTGGATTAGTTATAATTTGGCTACTAATCTACGAAAACACCAATTTTGAAAACCAAAGTTTTTAGATCCAAATGCTAACTTATTAAACCTTAACAGGTGTCATTATAACCTTCTAAATTTAGTTTTATTCATTTTAAAATACCCTTTTTACACAAAAGGAAAAATTTAATTTATAAGAAAGAAAGAAAATTAATTTTGTTCACAAAAAGAATAAATTAAGAAATTAAATCTACTTATTTACAAAAGGTAAAAAAAAAAATTCTCTATTTTAAGTCTTTTTATAGTTGTTTACAAGTACCTACATACTCGTTATTCAAGATTAGACTTTTTGTAATTTGTTTGGATAGTGGATGTAGTGGTTGTTTATCGATGTTGGGTGGTGTAGTATTGGGTTTTCGAAGGAGTAGGCTTTAGTGGTGTTGTTGGTTTGGGTGGACACGATGGTTAGGGTGGTGTTCTAGCGAGCAACGGCCACTAGTTAGGGTTTAGTGATTGAGAAGCTTAGGGTTGTGACAGTTAATAAGGATGGTTGGGTTTTTTAGCTGAGGCATTGTTGAGCTTACTAAATGGTTGAAATGGCTCAAGAATAAGCGTGGTGCTCTGGGTTCTATAGAGAGAGAGTTCGAGTGTTAGAGAGAGAGAAAGTTTAAGGATGTGGTTCGAGTGAACGAGGATGGAAGCTGATGATCGAATGGAGGTGAGGGAGTGCTTATTTATACTTAACTAAGCCTAGTTTAATTCGGAAAGAATCACCCATGGTCAAATCGGCCATAATCGTGCACCTCAGATATCAAGCTCATACTTGATTTCATACAAATAGAATGAATGTGGATGATGGTTGATTCAAAAGTATCACATGAAATCTATAAGATTTTACCAATTCGTAAAATCGTGTAGATAATGGCATTGAAAAAGGCTACGAGCTTAATCTGGCAAGCTGAACTTGTGGAGCTCATTTAGGAAGAAAGAACAAACCAAACTCAAATAGCATTAAGATGCTTAAACCCTTTAATTTATTTTTGATTTATTCTAAACTATATATTTAAAAAAAATTTACTTTATTCTTTTAATATTCTAATCTATCCAAAACTTAACTATTATTCTTATTTTCTAAAATCTTAAAAGTTTTCTCTCTCTCTCTCTTTTTAGTTTTGCTATTTTTTTATTGTATTTTTCTAAGTTTTCTTTCCTTTTTTTTCTGCTTTTTCTAATTTTTAAAAGTTTTTCTATATCTTTTTTTTTTTTGTATTTTTGAATTAGGATCCTTTTTCCCTATTATAAAAAATTTCTAAAATTACAGTAAGGCAAAAATGGGATATTTATAGTCTAATTAGAAGATTATTAAAATATATAAGATTAAAAATATATGAATTGGAATAACATACTCTACAGAATAAAATAAAAACCGTTAGAGTATAATTAATATAAATAAAATAAAAACCATTACATTAATATACGAGCCTACTTGCCAGCTTGCTTACGAGTCAACTTGCTAGCTAGTTCGTTAACAATACAAACAAGCATGTTCCCAATTCAGCTTGTTAACAATATAAATGAGTTTGTTCACAAGTCAGCTTGTGAGTTTAAATTTAGAGCTTGAGTTTGACTTATTTAATTGAACGAGCTTTATTTTGAGTTTAACCTAAGCTCATAAGCTCGTTTAGTGATCTTACTCGAGCCAGGCCAAACCTAAAGTGAGCTGAGCTAAACTAGCTCACGAGTAGCTTGGCTTATTTACAGCTTATCTAGTAGGTGGTTTACTACTGTGTCCTCTTCTTCATTGGCACTTTCAAACGTCAAATTGCAATTCCTACCCTTAAATGGTCATAACTTGTTGGTTTGAGCATTGATTAGCATATGACTGATATAGAGACACTTAAAGCATTTTATGTCTTAGTCTTCCAAATAGAACTCTGACCTATCCCCCTCTTCACCTCGAGCTTAGGGGCCTTAGTCTTCCTTTGATTATTATCAGGTTGGCCCTATATTGGACTACATTGGTCCATGTCTTGATTGTGTTTAGGTTAGCTCAATGGTTCAAGTTGGCTAAATGGAAATCAACTTGGCAAAGTACGTTGTTGCCTTTCTACCTTTTATGTGATTCTAATGGCCTCGTCCAAGGAGTTAACCTATAAACTTCAATAATGTTTTTGACCTCATATCTTAGGTAGGAAAAATATTTGGAAATATTCTTAGCCTTAAGTTTGTTCACATTACACCCGATCATCAACGTTAGGAACTCATGAATATATTCATCTATACTCTTGGCTCCTTGCAAAGGTTAAGATTTAATTAGGTGTTGAATGGTGATGGTTATATTGGTCATTATGGTGGTCAATTCTTGAGTTTGCTCATCCGTAGATTGTAGGATTTGTTGCTTTTGATGGCTTCAACCATTACTAATCATCTCTAATTAGAGCTATCAAGTTTTACAAATTAAATTCCTATATTTTATCTTTTACTCAATTAAATAAGCAAATGTACTTATCGTTTGTTAGTATAGATAAGTATAGAGTCACCTCTATAGGGAAAAGGATTTAAATACTAGTCTTAAATATTCTTCTTGTGAACTAGCTACCAAATGATTTAATGAAGTAATTTAATTAATCTCTCTAACTAAACTGTACTAATTTTAAGGTTACACCAAGAAAACATAACGGATAGAATTATAACACAAAAACAACAAAGGACTATACTTATCCGGCTTATGGTAAGTTTGGCAGATGTTAAATAGGTTAATTAGACCGACTGTTGGTTAGAGTCAAGTCGGGGTTTACCTTTGAGACTGCGATTAAGCTTAGATAGACCTTGGTAAGTTAGGCATTGGGATGTCGGTAGTTGGTAAGCAAGTGGGAAAGCTCAAGGTTAGCAATACGATACTAGTAGCTTAGACCAAAGTGTAGATCGATTAATTAGGGAAGGAATTTGGCTAGGAACAAACTTAGTAGTGAGATTCGTCCTTAGTTGGTTGAAGGGACATAATGTGTCAAGCTAAGCTTTGTAAACCTTAGAGTTTAGATCAGGTGATGGGTCCAAAGGTTGTTGGCCCTAGTGGGAAGGTTGGCGCTTCATCTAACTTTTTATATAACCTTCTATCGATAGCTCAATTCATGAATTTTAGTAAGAAAATGTTCTATAGTTTTTTTTTTCTTTTAAACAAAGATTTGAGTTAAAGTTTTCCACCAGAATATATTTTACTGAAGTTTCTACTACTATGTCTAGGGTTAGTTTAAGCAGGGAAGTTTCTATATTACCTTCTATATGTCATCAGCTCACTTTAGAACTTTTACATACCCTTCTACAGGTACTAGATTCACTCCATTTTGTTAGAAACTCCATATTTCACACATTTCTTCACTTTTCTCCAATCTATTCTAGCTAGAATTTCATTGATATCAACTCACATGGCTTGAAACCCAATTGAAGGGCATAGCAAACGAAAAAATTCAACCAAAAGGTGGAGCTAAACTCAGTTAATAAACTAATATACCTAAAATACCCATCTTTGGCAAGAAAATCATGATTTTACACTGTAAATTTATCATGTACAATAGCTTATTAACATCATTTATGACTGACTATCATGAAATTTACAACAAAAATGGCCAATTCATTAAATTAATAGAAATCACCACTAGCAATTAAGTGAAAGTTATGAAATTTAGCTTTGAAAAACTTGTCTTTTTTTTTTTTTAAATTCATTATTTCCACTTAAAAAAGTCAACATTAACATATTGCATGTAATAAAAAATTACTCAAAAAGTAGTGAAAAATCATATTAAGCAAAATAATTTGAAAAATGGTGAAAGTTTTCTTAAATTCCAACTTATTGTTTTTCCAAAAACTATAAGTTAACTCTAGTAATATGAAAAGTTTGGGAAAAACTTTTTAAACAACAATTATCCATATGTAATAAGGTGTTTATGGAAAAATTTTGGTAAGAAAAATCAAATCGAAATTCAATTTTGAAATGGAATTTTCTTAAGGGCAATATAAAAAATGAAATATTTTTTAAAAACAATAATTTTACATGAAAATATATTCAAAATAATGCCAAAATAAAATTTCTCGTAATTTGCAAAAATCGAAGTGTAAATAAAACTCATCAATGCTTGAATCTTTGGTAGTTATCGGAGGCAAGGAGTGTGTCCGCTCGCATAGGCGTTAGGCGCACCTTCAATAGGAGGTGGTAGCTTGAAGTTAGGTGGTTGTTTGGCTTGGCAACTTTGTAGTTGCAACTTATCACCTAAATTTGCTAAACCCTT
Source organism: Lumnitzera littorea (assembly GCA_024138015.1). Taxonomy (NCBI): domain Eukaryota; kingdom Viridiplantae; phylum Streptophyta; class Magnoliopsida; order Myrtales; family Combretaceae; genus Lumnitzera; species Lumnitzera littorea. The sequence goes on along the minus strand of JAMXBB010000002.1, from coordinate 88,792,301 downwards.
CTAAAAGTTCTCCAATTTCTCGCGTATTTTATTTGATTTGTAGATTACAACATCATGCATGAATGGTATTTGTTGCATAAAAAAAAGTTTTTAAATAGCGAATAACCAAAGCTATTACATACTGCATTGAATAATTTTTGCACATTTTCACACCTCAATTCAATTAAAGCATAGGTAGCATCCTTGGGTTTTTTCAGTCATCTCCCCTTGATTGGACTAGTAATAGCTCGGAGGAAGGCCATATTTCCCCATATTGATCTTAAAATAACTTATAAATCTATTTTAAAATGCTTCTATTGCCAAGTAGTGTGTACGAAATTTGTAGAATAAAGGAAAAATGAAGAAATGCAATAAGTATGAATTCAATGTAAAAAAAAAAAAAAAAACCTCAAATAAAACCTGGCAGCGACGACTAATACATTTTGGTCGCTTCCGTGCGGGCAAACGCGGCTACTGCAATAAAAAAGTTCGTCTTGATATTAAATACGAGGATCAGCAATTATTTCTCTACCATTAATTAAAAGTTGCCTCAAAATCTGTCTGTTAGTTTTTTATAATTGTTGTTTTTCTCTCTATCATCCCTATTTTGGATTCTTCTTGCCAGAGATTGTTTGATGTCGTTCGACAATTGCTTGGAAAACTTCCTATATTGTCCATCTCAATACAATAGATGATTGTGTTTTTGGATTAGCTCTTTATATTTTGAATTAGCTATTCCAATCACATGATAGATTTTGATTATATTTACTTTTACAGGATTAGATATAAATATGATATTTTTATACTCTATATCCAATTTAAAACCTGTACTACAAAAAATGCACACTATATATTCGGAGTCATTAAGTACTCATCTTGTAAAATTTATTAAATAATATAATATACATAAATAAATAAAAAATGACCTTATACTTCTTTTCAAGTAAAGAGAATAATTGAGGTGATATATCTTCTTATATTCATGTAAAGAAAAACAACCCAAATCCAATAAAAATCTTAAACTTAACGTTGTATGTTAACTTCTATAAATGATAATTTTCGTTCTTATTTCTTGTAGATTTTATAGGTTTCATTTAATATCATATAATGAAATAATGAATATAAAATATGTTATCATTTTAATATAACAATTTTTTTAATAAGTTCTATAAATTTTGCTACAAGTTATATAGTTTTGCATATTAAAGAATTTGTTATATTATATAAAAATTATTTTTAAATAATACATAAATGAAATTCATGAGAAATATAAAAAATTTATAGGTTTTATAAGATATTTTATACTTTATAAATTTTATAAAATATATACACAGATTATAAAATACTTGTGGGATGCACAAGTTAGGTTTAGTAGCTTCCAAAATTTACTAACATGCACTTTAAATGTTTTTCCTTCTCGTTAGTTATTTTATATTTTGATAAATTAATTTGATATTAGTTTATAATATTTGGAATCAAAGCGGTCCAAATGAAATTTTTTTTTCCTGAAATCAAACCAGGGCTGTACGGCGCAACGGGTTACTGGTTTTTCCTTTCGCTCTCTCCTTTCTACTTTTTCCCTCCCAAACACTCTCTTCTGGACAGGTGTCTCTTCGACTTCGTACTCGTTTCGTCCAGAGTTTTGTTCTTTCCCTGCTTTGCCAAGAGAATCCGGATCAATTTCCTCTTGAAATTCTGATATTAGGTTTTGGTGGTCGTCCTTGTGGTCACAGTTTGAAGGTACGTATTATGTCCTCTTTGATTCCGTTTATTCAAATTTGTTCAATCGAATTAGGGTTTTGCGAATTACTTCAAACAGATTTAGACTGTAATAGTTTGTGTATTAGCTTCTGAAAATTCCCCGTGGAATAGTTTTATTTTTACTGGTGGAAATAAGGGGAAGAAAAGGAAATAAAATGCTATTCTTGCATCATACTTGTAATCTTGTCGCTGTTTGAGAATTAGGTACTGCATTTGTGACTATCATGTGAAATTATGAAATGGAGATATTATGATACTGCTTGCAAGTTTCCACCTTTTTAGGGCTTTGAGCTCGTATTGATCTTATTCTAGGCAGGTTTGCACCATCTCGAGAAGCAAGAAGCCGAGGTTTGTGTTGTGAGGTTTCGGTGGTAAAATCCGGGTTGTTGAATACCTCCTTTTATGTTTTTGCTCTTCTAGTTCTGATTGCCGATGGATTAGTTTGGTTTAAGGAAAGGTTTATGATATTGAGGGATACAACCATGTCGGCAAATAATAATAATAATAATAATAATAATCTATTGAAGAATATGGGAATGGGACCATCTCTGTTGGGGAACTCAGGGGCAATGCGTCCGCATATTATGTCCAACCATCAACCACATCTCCTTTCCCAGTCGCAACAACCAGCACAAGGTGGTGCGCACTTCCCAGGTCACTTTCAGTTGTCAGATGTCCAATCTCACGTGCTCAATCAAGGACAGTTTGCTCAGCATGTGCTTAATCAAGCACATGGCAGGACTCAATCTCATAATCAATCCCATCCCCCAGCTCCCCTGCAAAATCCCAATACCAATAATATTGCTGCTAGCAACAATACTAACATGTCCTCAGCTTCGGCGCATGCACCTGGCTCTGGGAGTGCAAAGCGCAGTACTCAGAAACCACCTTCTCGGCCTTCAGGATCGTCTAACCCCAGCAGTGCTATACCATTGAAGACGATGGAGTTAGCCCCAGCAGCTCCAAGAAAGAAGCAAAAGGTTCCTGACAAGGATATACCCAAGAAGGTGGCTGTATTGCTGCCGGAGTCTGCTCTCTATACACAGCTGCTTGAATATGAGGCCAGAATAGATGCTATTATGGAAAGAAAGAAGGTTGATATTGAAGAATCTTTCAAAAACCCTTCACGAGTTCAGAAATTGCTCCGTATTTATGTTTTCAACACTTTTACTAATCAAACACAGACGAGCTTGGATGGTAAGGATGTTGAGCCACATTCTTGGTCTCTTAAGATAATTGGAAGGATAGTGGAGGATGGGAAAGAGCCAGTCACGGGTGGAACTATGAAGAAACGAAGCTCACTAGAGCCCAAATTCTCATATTTCTTTAAAAGAATAACCATATATTTGGACCAGAGTATATATCCAGATAATCATCTGATTTTATGGGAGAGTGATCGGTCTCCTGCTCTTAGCGAAGGGTTAGAGGTCAAAAGAAAGGGCAATAAGGAATTTACTGCTGTTATAAGATTAGAAATGAATCATATGCCTGAAAAATTCAAGCTATCATCTGCACTTGCAAATGTTCTAGGATTTGAGATAGAAACTCGACCAAGAATTCTTACTGCACTTTGGTTCTACATAAAGTCCAGAAAGCTGCAGAGTCCAAGTGATCCTGCTTTCTTCATATGTGATCCGCCACTCCAAAAAGTATTTGGCGAAGAGAAGGTAAAATTCTCTGTTCTTTCCCAGATGATATCACAGCATTTAAGTACTCCACAACCCATCCATTTGGAGCATAAGATCGAGCTTTCTGGGAACTCCCCTTCTGGAAATACATGTTATGATGTCCTGGTGGACGTGCCTTTCCAATCGGAGGGGGAAATGACCAAATTCCTGGAAAACCTGGAGAGACAAAAGGAGATTGATGCTTATGATGAAGTGATTAAATCTTCCATCCAGAAGATTCACGAGCATTATAGAAGGCGAGCTTTCTTCCTTGCATTCAGTCAGTCACCAGCTGAATTTATCAATACATTGATTTCTTCTCAGAGCAAAGATCTAAAACTCGCCATAGGAGATTCTAGTCTTAATGTGGACAGAGAAAACAGCTCAGACTTCTATAATCAACCCTGGTAATCTTCTTTTCTGTTCACAACTTTTCCTTTTGTTGTCTTTTTCTTGTATTGTCTTTAATTATGATACTAATTCAAGAATCATCATACTTGTACTTCGATGGAGTTTGCATCTACTCCTCACATTGTGGGTACCGAGTGAATATTTCCAACTGCATGAGCAAGTACTCGAGATTCCATTTGTTTAAGAAGAATTGCCAACTGCTCCTTTTTTACCATATATTTCAAATTTATTTATACTGTCCATTTTTGCAGTTTGAATCACCTAGTCATACTTACTCTGCACTCTTCCCTGCCAATAATTTCTATTGAAGTTTCAGCATGGTTGTTTCATAATCTTATATTCCACAATTAATCATCTGCAGCTCAGTGGCTTTAAGCTTTACTGATAGCCTTACTGCCATAAACAGAGAAGTAATGTCAAGCTGCCAAAATATTCTTTTAGTTTTTTAAATTTAGTTCTTACCGTGATCCATATGGACTCTATCATTGACTTTCTTGATCAAATTAGTTTATGCATTATGGTATTGTTAAGGAGCGATCACCTTAAAATACTGCTGAATGAAATTTGTAATTTTGTATGGGAGATAGGATACGGGTTTGACTTTGTTAACTATAATGGCAGCCAATTGCATGATGTAAATTGGCTTCTTAATATTTGCAAACTTAATGTTCTGGGTAAATCTAGGACAAGGGATTCTCCTTGTCATCTTTAGCATTTGTTGGCTTTAGTGCCTATGTCCCTGGATCATGTCTTGATACGTTGGAAATTATTCTCTTTCTACTCTTTGTGCTGTGAAGATTCTTGTGTGTTTTTCACTTTCACATATGGAAAACAATCCTTCATTTATTAGAATAATGCACATGATTGCAGGGTGGAAGATGCTGTCATTCGATATCTAAATCGAAAGTCTGCTGGATCTGATGCCTTATGAAGCTGCGGAAATCGAATAAGCCCACTCTGGATTTGATGTGGAGTTTTCATGATGTTCTGCTCTAATTAACCATGCTCTAGTTATGCCCTATTGAATCTGCAAGTGCTTAGTATTGAGATCATGATTCATGCATGATGCGGATGACATGCTACTGATGAGGAGTATCCTGGTAATTTGCTGGGAACATGGGGGAAGAGAGATCCTTTTTGTCAATGGAGATTGTGGCAAGTTAAGTGACATATGCATTAGATAATTGTCCTTTAGTTAAGGTGGAATTTTTGAGATGTTGATGGTTGGCTCTATCTTAACTAATGGATAAGCCTGTACTTCATATTCTTAGAAGTTGGTGAAAACTTCAAAGGTTTCTGTGGTCTTTCAGTAATATTTCTCTGATTTTGGGGTTGTTGTGGTAATTGAAGTCCTTCACAATATTTGAATAGTCCTACCATATGTGAAAGTCCTTTTCTTGATCACTATCAATCTAGACCAACCATTGCAAGTCCTAGCAATATTTAATATAAGCATCAAACTACGCGGCACATCATTCGTCTGTGAACCAATTGGCGAGTGCATTGACAGGGGAAAGAAGGCAGGTGTTGGGTGCCTACGTTCCAATGAAGACTCTTATTGTTGTTAAAAGAAGAAATTAGATTAGTTGCGGCTTGTTTTATTCGTCATTATTATTATTATCAGATTTATTAGGCAGTTGAAACCTGTGATTTCATGTTGCAGTTGTAAGTTTTTATTTTTGTTTTTGAAGAATTAATGCCAAAGTGTTTAATGCATAGGGGGGAGTTAATATCATGCGGCATGTGTTCTTATGATCTAACATGTGCAAATTGCTATAATCAGTATGGAAATTTAGGAAAGGGTACACATTTGCAGAACGGTTTTAGAAATGCACTGTAAGATTTTGGTTTTTCTTTCTAATTGAGTTCCTAAATAAAAATCTTGGGTTCGCAATTATGGAGCCTTGAACACGTATAAGGTTACTCGTTTGTTATCTAATATTTTAAGCCAAAACTTATTCGATTCCATATTGCCCAGTGATGTGGGGTTGATACTTTACGTTACTTCGGATGGAAGTAGATTTACTTCGCACGATAAGTGAAGATAGGAAGTAAAATTTTTATGTTCTGAGAACGTCTTGGGGTAGCATAAGCTCCTTTTAGGGGCAATGATGGAAGTAATTTATTGGAGCTGCCTAACTAAACCCAAGATGTGTGTCTGGCTTGGGTGTCCACTCCTACTTGTTCTTTATTTTATCTTACTTGATCCGAAAACTATAAATTTTTAGCTCTTGGTTCTATTCTATATCAAAATTCCGTATAAAATCCAAGTTGTCAGTTCCAACGTACTTGACCAACATATATTTGTTTTCAGCTCCACGGTTTCTGATTTTACTTGAAATCGTTATTTTTTATCAACTAGGGAAGTACCGATGATGCTATTTTAATAATGTTTTCCTTCTGCCATTAATGGTGGGGGTGGTGGTAGTGCTTCAGCTTGTTTGTGGCTTCTTATCCTGTTGGGGGGGGGGTTTTGATCCGCTAAGCGTGGAATGTTTTGTCTCATTTAGAAAGGGTGAAATGAGTTTTTGTCATCATAGCTTACTATTTTATTTTAGTTAAAAGAAAAAAAGAACAAAATGTTTTAGATAGGTGGTTGAAACATATATAATCTCGCCATAAAAAGATTTTAACAGGTGAATGGAAGCAATTGTGAATAAAATCCAGCTAATTGCTAATTACATCGGCTGCATCGAAAGGAAAAATTATATATTTGAGGATGAACGTTTCAGTGTAGGTTAAAATAGAGGAGGGAAGATTTCAACGGTCCATATAAAAAATAAACATTATTGGAAGTAGTGTAACTAAAGGTATTGTTCATATAACCTTTAAAATTCCATTACCGAGCATGCAAAATTACTCGAGTTTAACTCAAATTCGATTTGGTATTAGTTCAATTAAGATTGAGGTGGAAATTAAGCTATTCAAATAATAAGTTAAGTTGAGTTTGAATTTAATCAAATTTGATATAATTTTTAATTAATTTTTTTAAATAAGTGAGTTTAAGATTATTTAAAAAAATGTTATATATAATTTAAATTTAATTGAATTAATTGAGTTAAACTTGAGCTTATCATATGTATTTTTGAGTCAAGCTCGAGATCATAATTTAAAGTTTAATCGAACTAAAATTTTGAATTTTTTAATCAAATTCAAGTTTGAGGTTAATATTGTATTAATTTGACTTGGGTTGATTGTATCACTAATTACTAAATGATACATACTGCGTTACCATCTATCTCGGCCGTTGCTTATTAATGATATATAGCGGATATATATATATATACATATATATTCACTTGTAATCGATTACTTCTTTGTATTGTTACAATTTATAATCCTTCCTTCAAATTTGAATATGAACGTCTTCAATTGTTAACTTTATTTTATTCCAGCATCGACACAGAAAGGCAAAATTGCATGACCCAGGACCACGGATCTCTGAAATTTCCGACGTGGAACGGTGAATTAGAACAAGGATAGTGATTCTGAGTCAGCGAGGGGACCTCTGGCCTGATGCGCGCACAGGATAGGACTCCTTAGCTCTAATAATGAAGTATCCTCATTCCGAAACCCGATAAGGCCGAACCCAAATTAATAAACAAAGCAAAAGTTTGACCAAACATTCTCATCCGATCGTCGCCACGTGTACCATCCTTCCCTGTCAACGTCGAAGTCAATAGAATCGACGGTTCTGAGTCCTGGTCTACATTTACGAAAACTAGAGAGAATCCAACACAACACAAATCTAGTTTTGCTTGGAGTTACAGCTTACAGCTATGGCGGCAAGCTTCCACTGAAAAGGAAGAGAGAGTGAGAGAGAGAGAGAGAGAGAGAGGTGAAGATGAAAGACATGAGAGAAAGAGAGAGTGATACACAAAGTCCACGAAGTCCAGAGGCCAGATTGGGAATGAAAGTGGAGGATCTATGGGATGTACAAGAACCACAGCTCACTCCTACCGAGAAACTTAACGCCTGCTTCGAGAACATTCCAATATCTGCTTTTCCTTCTGCTTCTTCTTCTCAAGGTCAAGCTTACTTCTTCTACTTCTTCTTCTTTTATTTTTAGTCTAATTTTTCAAATTAAATTGTAAAAACGACTAACTTTAATTTCATCGCTACACATCATGATCGCATCTTGTTTATCACATATAATCGATGATGTCGAAGCTAAAATTGAATTTAGATAGTTAGTGATTGGAATAGGGAAAATTACACTTTTAACCCTTTCTTGTTTGCTCTGACCAATTTGCGTTACTTCCAAAGGCTATGATTGGATGATTCTGCATGACAGGATCATGTGGTATCTGAAATCATATTTGTTTTTAGGGTGAATTGCATTTAGTGCACTTCATAACCCCATATGGTCCCTAATATTTCAGACCTCGATAAAATTAAAAAAAAAAAGAAAAAAAAAATCAAGTATAACGAAATATTCAAAAACTAAAAATGAAAAAGGCATTTCTCTTCTCTGTTTTTCTTATTATTCTTTTTCTTATAAATTTTTTCCTTTGTTAAGTAAAAATGAAAGGCTATATTTGCAATTGAACCTTGTTTTTGATGAGAATATAAAAGCGGATGATCACAAAATACGATTCGGGATCTTTGAAATTAGCTGTTTTCTCTGTGTTGTTGGATTTTGTAGGGGCTATTGGAACATCTCCCTTTGTCTTTACCTAATCATCAAGTCTTGCTCACAAGCAATACACAACAGGATTTGGGACAATCCTATTCCATAGTATTAATCAGTCTTAACCTTAGCCTTAGCAATTAGAACAACTAGTTGTTCCTCTTGATCACGGGGTAACGTGTTTAAGCAAGAGCATAGATTGTGTTATAGCTGCAATTAACTTCATCTTAGATTAGGGTGATTATGTCAAAATTTTCTGTATTTTATGAGTTTTTTCAATTTTATACTCGAAATTTGAAGTTATCAATTATCAACCACAATAGAACTTGTCAGTCACCTGAAGTACGAAGTTACTAAACGTTATTCCTAGTTGAACTTTTGTTTGTCAAATTTATTAAAGAAAATTTTGATTCAGATACGATATCTAGCTGCTTGACATTTTGAAGATTTGATAAAGGACTCAAAGTTTAGGTAGTATGTTTTGACATTGTCCCCAGATTAGAGTATGGGATTAGATTGTTGCTGTTAGGCTGAACGAAGTTATACTTAGGATTCTTGCTGTTTTTTATGAAGCAAAACTAGTGCTTGTTTGTTAGATTAGTTCATGTGCATTACTAATAGTAATCTTTTGCACATGTTTGTGCAGCCATTGAGATCAAATCAGATGCAAGCCTAGCTGAAGCTGTTCAAATACTATCTCAAAACAAAGTCCTTAGTGCCCCTGTTGTTGATGTAAATGCACCTGAAGATGCCAGTTGGATAGACAGATATATTGGCGTTGTCGAATTTGCTGGCATTGTAGCGTGGATTTTGTCCCAGGTTTGGAACGTTATTCAGCTGACATGAGCTTGAATCTCAGCTCTAATGCTCTTAATTCTGATTATGTGACATTTTGATGCCCAAAAAAAAGAGGAAAAAAAAAAAAAAGGGATCCTGAAATTTAGTGCACATGCTTGAACTTTAACCCTGGATAATATACAAAAGGAACTTCTGGTTCTTCTGTATGTCAACTAGCTGATAGATCATAAACATGCTGTTGATATTCTTGTTTTTCTTGCTTCCAGAGGTCATATTATAGCATATTGACTACTAGCAAGCAATTTATTTTCCTTTCCTTTCCTGCTGAGCATCCCTCATTATCTAATATTACAAGGAAATTCGGTTTCCTTTGTAAATTTTCAATCTGAGACAGAGAGAGGAAGCAGTACGTTTCATTAGTAATGGGCTGGAAGGAAATGCTGCTTTTGCACTCTGGAAGGGATCTTTTCTATTTGATTTTGGTCTGCTTCTCCTTAGAATTACTGCCTAGTGGATTCCTGAATACAGGGATTCCTCATTTTTGCAGATAGACCCTCCATCCCCAAGGAGCCCAACCTCAGGAACTGCATTTGTTTTAGCAGTTAATAGAGCAACTTCTGCTGCTGGACTCAGTAATTTAGGGCCTCAACCTGCATCTGAAACCTCTGGAAGCTTTTTTGAATCTCTGACCCATTCAGATATATACAAAAATACAAAGGTTCTCCATCTTTGTCAATTGCTATTCCACATTGAGTTTTTTAGCTGAATTTATGTAGTAATGACCTCTTGATCAAAATATATGCATCCAGGTTCAGGAAATCTCAGGATCTTTTCGCTGGGCTCCATTTCTTGCTTTGCCAAAGTCAGACAACTTCTTGACAATGCTTTTGTTGCTATCAAAGTATAAAATGAAGAGCATTCCTGTTGTTGACTTGGGTGAGGGAAAGATAGAAAACATCATTACTCAATCTGCAGTAGTTCACATGCTAGCCGAATGTGCGGGGCTTCATTGGTTTGAGAGCTGGGGAACAAAGCAACTCTGTGAAATTGGTCTTCCAGTAATGAAGGCAGAACAAATGGTAAAGGTAAGGGAATCTTCTATCAAGAGGATGGTTTCTAGTCTGTGTTTTCTTGGCCCACCCTCCTCCACCCCCCACCCCCACCCCCCA
>JAMXBB010000002.1:88678174-88781492 GCA_024138015.1 Lumnitzera littorea | reverse complement strand
CCCCCCACAAAAAAAAAAAAAAAAGGAAAAAGAGGAAAAATCTAGATTACAATTTAGCTTTTCCTTATGAATGGTTATATGGCTGCTCTTATCTGATTATCTAGCAGATGAAACACACGGAGAGGACAATTACACTGAAACACAAGGCAAATAAAAATACCCTGACGAGTTATCTGTGTTTATTTCTTTTCAAGAGCTTATATAATTAGTTAAAAAGAGCATGGCTCTTTTATGTTTGTAAGCATGATAATGTTAGAATCTCATTACTATATTGTGTTTTTTGGGTAAATTCTGCTAATAAAGCTAAAAAAATTTGGTGATCCGACATTTGAGATTGCTGAAGTATATATGAACTGGATTATAGATAACTGTTTTTGATTTTTAAGAGCTTGAATGCCCTAGAATCCCTGCAGAAAGCTTGCACAATTTTTAAAAGCATTTGTCTTGTAAAATAAACGGTTCTTTTATTTATTTGCCCTGTCTTGATCGTTCTCTAACCTTTCAAAGCGAGAAGAATCAAGAGCCATGAGTTATTCATGATTCCCTTATTTTACTCTGATTCAGGTGTATGAGAATGAACCAGTACTTCAGGCATTTAAACTCATGAGGAAAAAAGGTATAGGGGGTGTACCAGTCATTGAGAGTGGTGGTAGAAAAGCAGTGGGCAACATAAGTATAAGGGATATTCAGTTCCTGTTAACAGCTCCAGACATCTACCATGATGATCGGTTAGTCAATCATTCTTCTGCTTGGTGCTTTGGAGACCAGAAGTTCCCATAGTTTCTAGGGACTGATCTTTTGAGTTAATATCAACAATCATTATAACTGTTTCAACAAAGAAATAATATATGTGTTCTGAGATGTGTGCAGGTCGATTACAGCAAGGAACTTCTTAATAGCAGCAAGAAACCACTTGGAGATGCATCACGAGTCCTCACCAATGTTGAATGGCATGATCACATGTAGAAGAGACCAGACTCTAAAAGAACTGATTTTGATGCTCGACTCCCAGAAGATCCATCGGATATACGTGGTAGATGATGATGGAAACCTTGATGGGGTGATCACACTGAGGGACATTATCTCCAAACTCGTTCATGAACCTCGTGGCTACTTTGGTGATTTCTTTGATGGAGTTCTTCCCCTGCCACAGAACAGTAGGGTCTGATCAATGCTGCATATAATTGTTAAGGATCTCCTCATTCACCTCAAATTCTTATGGAGGAGCACGGTAATGTGGTTTTTGTTTAGGCCAATGAATAATGTAACATAGGTGAGCTCTTGCAATTAAGTTTCCCTGCCTTTTTTTTTTTTTCCCTGCTGTTGTGTGTATAATTTTGATGAAACCGTGTTTTTCTTGAATTTTTGCATGTTTCCTCTATTGCCACCAAACGTTGTGGTTATGTCGTTGAAGTTCTGCAATATTTGGGAGTGATGCTGCCCTTCTGTATGGATACTCTGGTGCATCTATTCTTGCCTAGCATGAGAAACCATCAAGTGCCACAAAACTCCAAGTAAACGCAGTAAAAGAGCTAATTTAAGATGGCCCAAAAAGCGTCTGCACCTTGTGCATAGTGCAAAGGTCATAGTTGCATGGGATGCTCACGAAGCCCTTTGATTAATTTAACCACTAGTATTGAGCATTGACTGGGATTTTCTCCTTCCACCATAAGTTGTCGCTAAATTGCGATGACATTTGATATATTCAAGATTTTTATTATAATAAATGATAAAACGTTGAAGAAAATTTTCAAAAACATTTTCCATGAAGTGAATGCACCTTTATATCCCTAAATCCAATGGATCTCCACATTGGGAGGAAACTTTTTGCTAATAGTGAAAACCATACCAGCTTTGTAGTAGCATTAGCAAAATAAATTTAGTTACCTGAACTCCCTTTGGGAATTCAGAAACTTAGCCAATGCCATCTGCAAAGATCATCCGAGTAAAATGAAGTGTCATGTCCACGTGAATTGTGATATACGTTGAAGCCAATTGTCCAATTGTCTTGTCCGCCGACAATTGGCTTCAAGACCAAGAGAGGTTCTTCTGTCTTTTTAGGGATTATAACAGGTAAGTCAATTATTTTATTCCACGAGAATAGGCCCCAAGACCAAGAGTGGCTGTTTGGGTCCTTCATGGATTAGCACAAGCAGTTCTGTACGTTAATAACATTGACAATTTTATGGAACCGAAGGCTGGAGGTCCTCTTTGGAAGTAGGCTTCCGGCCTAAGAAACGGGCCAATGCCCCTTTTCCAGCAATCTAGTTGAATTTTTATTAGGTAGCTCGGAGTTTTATATCATACCCAGTATCCTTTTCGTTAATCTAATTAAATTTTCATATTAAAATGATGACCTTATTTCATTTGGTTAATAGATAATGTAGGCATTAGATTATCCAAGAGGCCGTAATGGAATTACTAACAAAAATCCATGATGTTTAGAAATAATACAATTAAAATATGACATGGCGGCTAAAATCTTGTCACGCGTATAATATTAAAATACTGACATGAAACTTTCAGCTCTATCTAATAATTATTGCCTTTAGTGCCACCTTTTCCTATTGCACAGCCTCCGTCTAAGAACAAGAACGGAGCGATTAATGACGAAACTTCGTTCCCAATCTGAAAGGGTTAAAGCTAAGATTCATAAGAAAAAAATTGTGACAAAACTGGTTTTGGCAATCAGCAAAGGCAAAATATCGATATGCATCTTACGAGACTGCCAACATAAGGGTAACACAGTCCGTCGCGTACCAACATTAGGGCACATAATGCTCTTCCCATTTTTATTTTTTGGCATTTTGTGTGTGAGTTATGATACTTAATACGAACTCAAGAACATGAATTGAATTGTGAATGAAACAACAGCCTATAAACATATAAACCAATTCAATGGTAACAATTACATCGGTTCTTAATTCGGGTGGACTCTTTCGATACTTCTATTATTTTTGTTTGTAATTTCCTTTAAAAAAAAAGAAAAAGAAAAAGAAAATTCCTAGACAAAATGATCAAGCCCAACAAGCGGCTACATACCACATCCACAGATTCATGGATATGCTAAACCACATGTGACTTAAATTAGTCATATGCAACAAAAACAGACAACATTCAGTAGAAAAATAGATGAACATACTTGTAAACCCGGCTCTACATGACCGCCTAATTATTGCATGGAATGAGACTTCTAGAATCAAAATTTTGAAAGTGTAGCCTATACGCCCTCATAGAGTCGTCTTCGAAAGCACACATCCTTTATACACCTTGAAATCTTGGAGGCTTATTAAAAGCGTGGATTTAGATCTAGGTAAGGGTCCATTTTGAATCATGAACCGGTCCGGACAGGTTTTGAATAAGCTTGGTCTGGTAGTGATTGGGCTGAATCGCTTTAGTAAATTACCCGATTTTAAGGACCTACACCGTTCGTTCGAGTGGAATCATTCGAACCGATAGGTCGATTTACCATTAAACCGGAGAGTTGACTAGGCTGGTTCACCCCTTTATAAAAATAAAGAAAAGGAAAGAGAAAAAAGAGATTACTAAGTCAGAAAAAATAATTGGATAATATCTAATAAGTCATTATATATCAAAATTATTTTATTTATGATTATGAAGTATAATTTTTTAAAAAATAATATTTTCAAACTAATGATAGATAATTAATCATAAGTTAATTATGTATTAATGATAGATAGAAAATTCAATTTCAGTTAATATAAATTTTTTTGGTAAAACTTATCAAATGTTAAGAACTTGAATATAAAAAAAAAAAAATAAAATTTGAGGAAAAAAAATAAAAAAGTTGGAATTGCATTAATTTGGAAATTAATACAAAATTAAAAAATATTAATAAATTGGTATGCTTACAAAAAAGAAAAAAAAATCATATTATTAGAAATTATTAATATATTAAAAAAAGAAATTAATAAAATTAATTAAAAAAATTAAATATTAAAAATAACCGGTTCAAAGGTTTTGAATTGACCCTCAAACCATTGAGCCTAATGAACCGGCCCAAAACTAGTAGCTTACGTCACCTTGTTACTGATTCGAAAATTGACGATTTAAAGTCGATTTCAAACCGGTTTGGCTCGATTACGAACACTATGTGGATTCATCATGCTCTCTTGAGAGTTTATATATATTTATATAGAGAGAGAGAGCATGGATCCTTAAATTCTTAAGTCGGATTCTAAAAGTATTGAGAGAATCCTTAAAAGTAAAGTTTTGAAAGCATGCTGTGGGTCGTTAAAGTCATATAAAGTGTGAAGCAAATTCTTGGAAGTTACTTTTTAGACAGTGTAAGGTAGATCGATGAAGTCAATTTTGAAAGTATCAGCTTATTTGATCTCATATTTTCGCATATTGCTCTATTAAAGTCCCATATATTCAATTATAATTTCCAACTTAATGGAAGAACTCACATGTGTAAGCGTAAACACATATGTGGAAAATATATATATATATATACACACTATTTTTAGCGTATGCAAAAATTGAATAGTCTAATTTTCATGAAAATCATACTTGATTGCTCTTTCTATAATTTTCTGTAACAATAAATAAAATAACTTAATCTTGGATTCATTTATATTCTTTTCTTTGTTTACAAATTTCTCCGATTTTGGTTTAACCAATTAATCTTCTTGAGTTTTAGTATTTTGGAATTTGTTAACTACCGATACCTATAAATCAAAACTACAATGGTTGACCGGAAGAAATGAGAGTCAACCTGGGATGATTGGTTGGTCTTAAGAGATGTTGTGTTATATAATGGTTTTTTTTTTCTCTCTCTTTGTTTTTTAATTCTTTCGTTTTTTACCTTTTTGTAGTTTATTTTTAATTTAGTTATTAGGGTTTAACCCATAAACATTCTAATTAAGATTGTAATTCATATTTTAATACGAAACCTTTATTTTTGAATCTAAATAATTTCTTTTTGCTATCAAATTCTTAGGGCATGATATCTCGTCATTCCTGAATCGTTTTAGGAATTTGTTTGTGTTTTACAATTCTCCTTACAAGTTTCATAATCTATTAATTTATTATGTGATGTTGTATCTAAATCCATAAGTTATTAAGGTTTCCTTAAATATATTGATATATGTATCTTTAGTCATTGTGATTGCTATATATTTTCTGGAGAGCATGCTTTCCTTAAATAAATTGAAACTACTAGATACGTTCCCCGTATTATGCGTGAGAAAATTAAGTATAGCAACATGACCAAAGTTAAATTTGACTTGTAGACCAAATTAATAGAAAAAGAAATTATGCTTTAATGTCCTTAAAAAAGTCAAAAGAAATGAGATTTGCAACTGCGTTAGTACATTATAGATATATTTCTTAAGTCTATTTAAAATATATCAATCTCATTTGATTTGCTTCATCAAAGTATCCATTATATACCAAGAAAAATGATAGAATAACATATCAATTGGCTGCCTAGTTTGTACACAACGGTAGAAAATTTTTCTAAACAAAACGATATTACCTAGCAGTTAAATAATCGAATTTTTTGTCCATCAATTTAATATCGTTGAGAATGTACTAGCCTTGCCTCCGCAATATTATTGTACGTTCCGATTTGGGTATATTATACATGAAATGGGGTTAGGATTTTATGTTTGAGCACTCTTCTAATACATTAAAAAATTTATTTTGTGTTCAAGTATAGACTTAAATTACATGAAGATTTTTCCTGCTTATAATTTATTTACATAAATTTTGACTTAGTGAAATCTTTTCTTCCTTTGTAAATTTTTGTACGCTTTTTAATTATGTTGTCAATTTATTTGGGACTTCATTATTGCGTTTTTTATTAAACGACAGAAAAAAAGAAAAGAAAAAATAGAGCTGATATGAGTTGCAAAGAGGGGATAAACTTTATTGGAGATAAATCTAATTTAAATACATCTAAAAGGTACTAAAATAAAGGATCATATCCTAAACTTTTAGCTACCACAACTAATAGCATAATCCATTGCTTTAATAAATAACAACTATAGAAAAAAAACATAGGAGTTAATGACCTACTAATAATAACAACAAATTGAAATAACTTTGACAGATTCTTAAGGCATATTTCAACATTCCTCCTACCTCGGAAGTTGCAAAATCCAAGTTTATTCCTTAGAAACACAAAACTAGCAAGTGCAAAAGACTTGGTAAAACTATTAGTAGCTTGGTCTTTAGTTTTATAGTAAACCAAAATTATATCATCATTTTCTTGCACTTCCCTTAAATAAAACAACTTGATATTAAAATGCTTGGTCTTCCCATGAAACACAGGATTAAGCAATATTGAAATTGATGCTTGATTATCAACGAAAATTTCTATACTCTAATCTTGCTTCGGGCCTAAATCTGTTAGAATATTCCTTAACCAGATAGCTTGATTTACAGTTGCTGCTGCCAACTACAAACTTAGCTTCTACTATTGATTGAGCTATAATCTCTTGCTTCTAGGAACACCAAGAAAACACACCTACACCCACACTAAAACAGTACCCTGAAGTACTCTTCATATCATCCAAGCTACTTACCCAATCATTGTCAGAAAAACTGAATAATTTGAAATCTTGTACCTTGCAATACTTGACTCCATAATTGATAGTTCCTTTGATGTTTGTTACAATTCTCTTTGTTGCCTTTAATTGCAGTTCACTAGCACAATGCATAAATCTTGATAGCAAGCTAACTGGGAATAAGATGTCAGGCCTAGTAGCTGTAAGATACATTAGGCACTCAATCAAGCTTCTAAATTTAGCTTCATCAACTTTATCAACTCCATCCTTGATGCGAACTACAGCTAAGGATAGACAAGAATGGTCCTAAGGATGAGTTCAAGCTTGCTGAAAGCTTGAAGGGACAATGGGGAATGTATGAAAGAACGAGGATGTGAATGAAAAGTAAGCAAAAACTTATGAACAGCTCCAAAGGATATAACGCACCAATGGAACTTTCAAGAACTTACGACACAACTCGATATGACACACGAATTGGTCTGGTAAGATTACTTGCTACTTAGCCTTACTTAAGGGTTAAGATAAGAATGAAAAGAAAGTAAACAATTAATGTTTACGAGAGGAAATATTAAGTGTATTAATGGTAATTTGATGATTTCGGCTACAAGGACAAAGGTATTTATACTTGATAAATTAGAGCAACTTGCTTAAAAGGGGAAAAAACAAAAAAGACTATATTTGAAAGAAGTAATGTATAAAGAATATAAAGGGTAAAATTGAATATTCAAGAAAAACATTAATTAATATAACAAATTTTATACGTAGTCTTATATACATAGTAAGGGTGCATTGGCAAGGCTGTTGGAAGATGCAGACAAAGGAGTACGATCGGATTGCTTGTCTGAGTAGGGGTAACTGAGGATAAGTCTAGGGTCTCTCTCTTGGCTTCTCAGTAAGGATGATGCCGAGTAACTGATCGGCTCGGATGTAGGTGAGTAAGTGTGCATGGTTTGGCTGTTGTCTTGACATTCTATTATTCGGCATAAAACCCTCGAGAAGTGGGCAGCTATATGGCTCGACATGCAGAGTTGATTGGCTAGGAGATACTCGACTTCGGCACAAGTCGGTTGGAGCAAGAGGATTCACCTTGCTGGCCCCTCTAATCCTTGGGCTCGGTTGTGAGTCAAATGCCTAATAGCTTGATTCTTATTATTCTCTCCAGGTTGATTTGGATTTAGGATCAAATCCGAATGTTCTTTGATCAGCTCCCTATTAGGGTGATATGGATTGAGGTTGGCAATATTGAAGGCATTAGAAACCCCATAATCTTCACGCAGCTCCAACTTATAGGCATTGTAATTGATTTTCTAGAGGATTCTGAAGGGTTATTCAGTTCTTACAGATAATTTGTTCCTCTTCTTGCTAGGAAATCTTGCCTTACTAAGGTGTAGTTATATTAAGTCTTCGGGTTAGAATTGTTTAGCTGTCCTACTCTTGGCCTTCTTTTACATTCTTCTGGCGGCTTGGTCGATTTGTCGAATAACTTTATCATAGATGTGTTGAAGGAACTGTGCTCAGGCTTTTGCGTCGGGGTCTTCTCATTTGGATTCAGGTATAAGGTTATGATCGAAGCATAACTCGAGATTAAAACCATAGACAACCTCAAAAGGGGTCTACTTGGTGGTGTTATGTACTGTTCGGTTGTAAGCGAATTTGACCATTGGTAAGCAGACGTCTCAACTAACTAAGTTCTTACCCACTATAGCTTAGAGTGGCGATTCCAAAGTACGATTAACTACCTCTGTTTGGTCATCCGTTTGGGGGTGACAAGAAGTACTAAATAACAGTTTGGTCCCCATTCATCACCACGGAGTTCTCTAAAAATGGCTTAGAAGCTTCAGGTCTCTATCTAATACTACGTTTCTTGGCATGTTGTGTAGCCTATTAATTTCTTGCAAAAAAAGAGAAGCAATAGCCAAAGCATCGTTAGTCTTGGAACAGGGCAAAAAGTATGCCATCTTGCTGAACCTATCTACGACAACCATTACAGAATCTTTGCCTCAGGTAGTTCGTGGTAATCCGAGAACAAAGTCTATACTCAACTCAGTCCATGGTTTCGTCGGAACGGATAAAGGCATTGCTTTCCCTTGCTTGACCCAACATTTAGCCTTCTTGCATATGTCATAGCCTTCAACAATTCGGTGCACATTTTGTGATATGGCAACGAGTCTCGAACTAAGATTGGGTAGTTGGGAGTTCAAGCGGGTATGAAGAATAGGAAGTAAAATGAGAGGTTTTGATGATGAATATGTATGGATATCACGCACCAAGACACAGACACAGACACAAACACAATCAAGGATTGAGCTTGAAATAGAGTTCGATACTACTCACAAATACTAAATGTCACTCGGATTTTAAATGAGAGGTTAAATGCGACTTACTAACTTGCTCAAATGAAGGGGTTCGCCACAATCTTAAGACAAGATTGATAAGAATATAAGGAGGATTAAAGAGTTAATTAACACTTAATAATCCTGTAAATGCAGCTCTAAGAGCTCACGTATAACCTTACTCGAAAGAGGAAAGTTCCAAGTGTGAGAATATCCTTCACCATCTGATTATCTCTCTGTTAATTACAAATGTTGCTATTTATAACAAGTTTTAAAACTTTAGTAGAAAAATTGTAAATAATATACAAGGCCTTAAACCTTAAAGAATGGGCCCATAATTAAAAATAAGGAAAATATTCACATGAATACAAAACCGTATGTTGAATAGAAGAAGTCGACATGTAGTCATTCGGCCTGTCTAGGAAGGAGCAAGATCTAAACTGGACAAGGTCGATAGTTGGATGTCTAGGTTTGAGGAGGAGTCCTTGAAGTCTAGCGGTGTTTAGCCAAGATACCCAAAAGGTCTACCTACAATTGTCGAGTACTAGAATTTGTTAGGACAAGTCTCTTTGTATCGTGCCAAGTGGATCTTTGGCCTTGAGTCCTCGGTCGTGTGGTCTCTCGGCTTCTCAGTAGATAACAGACTTGATGCCGAGTGGCTCCTTTTCTTCCTTTCGATCTTTTGGTATTAGCTTGGCCTTGAACAATTTGGCCTCAAGATAGAATAGGTCGGCTTCAGGTCTCGACAAGTCGGTGTTGGCTTGGAGATAGTCGTAAGCTGATTCCCATCATTACCGTCGGGCTCAAAAGGAGTCATCTTTGATGCTAAATAATGAGCATGGGCCAGGATATCGAACAAACTTCTCTTCCCTTTTCTCTTCACCATGGGTGCTGAGTTACTCTGGATTTCCTCATCACTCATGGGGGGTCAAGCAATAACTCTTCCCATCCTTCTGAATCGCTTAAGTGTTAAGGAAGCCATCATAGATCACCTTCCGGTCATACTCCTATGGTTGGCCAAGAAGTAAATTTGAGGCATTCATAGGGACCACATTGAATTCAATCTCGTCCTCATAGTGCCCAGCCTTGAATGCTATTCGAGCTCTATTAAGCTTATGGACTATACCCTTGTCATTAAACCACTTCAATCCATAAGGTTGGGGATGTGGGTAGGTTGGAAATTTCATCTTCTCCACTAGCTCTGCACAAACAACGTTGGTGCAGCTTCCTCTATCAACAACCAGGGAATAGGTCTTCCCATTCACCAAACATTGAATATGAAATAAATTTTCTCTTTGTTCTGGATCCGCTTTTAGGTCGGCTCGTCGGCTCATCATGGCTAAGAGTTTATCTAGATTATTAGCATAGACATCTTCTTCTATCAACTCATCTCTAGAACTTTTGTCACTTTGACTCTCTACTTGAGCTTCGGGTCCTTTGCCTTTTAAGATCATGACCCTTTTATTCGGACATTGAGAAGCAATATGCCCGTAGCTTAAGCACTTGAATCATTTGACTTCTTGGGCTTTAGTGTCGGGTAATTTCTCTTTCTTTACCTTCTTTGTTTCGTCTTGATCAGGTCGGCTTGAGTCACCTCTCTCCATCTTCTTCTCTAGCCTTCTCTTGGCATACTTCTCAGGTTCAGGATTGATTGGTTGAGGTTGGTTAGTTGGCCTCTGATGTCTTCTTCGCCTTTGTCTTTCTACTCTCAATGCTAGATTGATCAGCTCGTCCAGTGAGTTAAACGGCTGCAATTTAACTATGTCAGCAATGTTGTTAAGGAGTGCACTTAGAAACCTCACAATGGTGCAATCTTGTGGCTCGGCAATCTCACATCTCGTCATTAAGGTCTTAAACTCTTGCAAGTACTCATCGACAGTGTTTCAGGTCTATCTCAGGTGCTGGAAAGCATGGAGCATCTCCTACTTGAAGTAAGTTGGCACAAAGCGTTGGTTCATCAGCCTCTTCTTAAGCCTTTAAGTTCTTATTGGCTCCCCTCCTTCGACATCTCACTTAGCGACCAACTTATCTTACCAAAGGCTTGCATATACAATAAGGGACAATGAAGCCAGCTTAATCTTTGTTTGGTCATCGTACTTATAGCACTTAAATAACTTCTCGACTTAGGAAACCCATTTAAGGAACTCTTCAGGTTGGCTACTTCTACTGAAGGTTGGCAGTTTAAGCTTGATGTTGTTAAGTTCTCAGTTATGTGCTTGGGGTTCATCCCTTGCATTCCTAGCTGGTCAGTTCACCTTGGATTAGCCTCTTCTATTGGAGCTCTGCTTGGCCATATTTCTTCTCGGTCTCGTCTCTCTTATTTGGGCTCCATGATTTGCCTCGGAGTCAACACTCCTATTGTTGCTTTATCTCAGCACAGGTTGGTTTTCTTTTCTTCTTGGCTTAGCAACTCTTCTCAACTGTTGCTCATCATTATCGAGTTCATTGGAGCCACTTTTACTGGTGGATGTTTATTCTCTTCTTTCACCTCCCTTCTTTCACCTTGGTCAACATATCTGTGGCCTCTAACTAAACTAGTAAGCTCTTGAATAGAATAAGTGAGATTCTAAATTTGATATTCCAAGTTGTCAATATGTCGCCTTAAACTTTTGCGAAGGCTATTACTACTGTTATTGACACTATCTTTAGACATTCTTATCCGTATAGTAATTTCCAAAGAACAATAACAATTTACAACAAAACGCAACTATAGTATCCCAAAAATGACTACTAATTGACTTCTGTAGCTACCCATGACTATTAAACACTTCCATAACAACTACGATCAATTATTGAAAGTACTGTTACTTAACTCAACAACAGCACAATACTATGACTACTAAAAGTATGAACAACACACTACACTACAGAATGACAACTAACAGATGTTCAAATAGCGAAACAATCTTTGAAGAACACTAGCACACGTGTCTCCCTAAAGCTTTGATACTAAGATGATACGGTAGTGGGTCTTGAACCAAGAATGGGTAATCAGGGTTCAAGTAGGTATGAAGAATAGGAAGTAAAATGGGAGGTTTTGATGGTGAATGTATATGGATATTACACACTAAGATACAAAAACAATCAGTGATTAAGCTTGAAATAGGGTTTAATACGACTCACGAACACTAAATGTCACTCGAGTTTCAAATAAGAGGTTAAATGCGACTTACTAACTTGCTCAAATGAAGGGGTTTGACATAATCTTAAGGATAAGATTGATAAGAACGTAAGGAGGATTAAATAGTTAATCAACACTCAATAATCCGGCAAATGCAACTTTAAGAGCTCAAGTGTAACCTTACTCGAAAGAAGAAAGTTCCAAGTGTGAGAATATCCTTCATTGTTTGATTATCTCTTTATTAATTACAAATGTTGCTATTTATAGCAAGTCCTAAAACCTTAGTGGAAAAATTGTGAATAATGTATAAGGCCTTAAACCTTAAAGAAGGGCCCACAATTAAAAATAAGAAAAATATTCACAAGAATACAAAACTGTGTGTTTAATAGAAGAAGTCGATATGCAGTCATTTGGCTTGTCCAGGAAGGAGCAGGATCCAAACTGGATGGGGTTGGTAGTTGGATGTCCGGGTCTGAGGAGAAGTCCTCGAACTCTCGTAGTGTTTGGCCGAGATACCTGAATGGTCGACCCACAATTGCCAAATACTAGAATTGGTCAGCACGAGTCTCTCCGTGTCGTACCAAGTGGATTTTTAGCCTTAAATCCTCGGTCATGTGATCTCTCGGCTTCTCGGCATATGATAAACTTGATGTTGAGTGGTTCCTTTTCTTTCTCTTGGTCTTTTAGTATTAGCTTGCCAGCTTCAGCACTCGGCAGGTCGGCGTCAGCTTAGAAATAGTCGTAGGTTGATTCCTATCATCTTACCTCATTCTTAGCCATAAGAAATGCCCATTCAGCAATTCATATGTTCTTTTCTCCCAAAAATGTTCGGAGAGTCCTCCACTATAGGCTTCCCGAATAAACAACTCCCGTAGTGAACAAATTGGCATGTACAATTTCCCCTTCTTAGAACATGTAAGGACCCTATAGGAGGCTTGGTAGTATTGCCTAAAATTTCCATATCATGTGTGTACCCATGGTAAGGAAATCGTCTTGAAAGTCAAAGATTGTAAGACTCTAAATAGTTAATCGCTAGGGTTTTAGATTTTAATTTATTAACTTATTGAATAATATACATAACTACGCATATCCAACATTTCTTAGTTTCTTAGAACTGTAGAGAATCGGTATCCCCTACCACAATAGTAAAATAAGATAGATAGTTCAGAAAATTCTAAATTTACTAAAGATACAACACTTAATTGAAATATTAGTTGTATCTTGGAGCATTCTAAATTAACTACATAAGCTTTTCATCATATTGATTCAATGATAGTAACTATCGATCAACTTGTAAGGAAAAGAATCGTTGGAGTGTAAGTTTATGTTTAGTGAGATAAATCCCTTTGTCAATATCGCATGACAAAAATTTATTTAATGCACAAATATATAAATGCATGATCAATCAGTATGCCAAACAATATATGCAGTGACTTTAGAACTGCATGCAACTCAAAATTACTTGTAGTTGGGGTTGGAGATAATTAATCGATACAAACCAAAATCCAGGTCCTAGCACTTGGGTTTTACATCGTTCGCACTATTGTGCTTAAGTCAAAACAAAACCATATATATATATTTTCATTTTGAGCAACAAATTATATTTTCAATATCCTAAGTCTAATGGTGTGGTGGTCTTTGCAATCCACAAACATACGCCCTAAGTAAAAGCCATAAGATACGGTCCCTCGCCAATGGTTGGTATCTCCCGACGCCTAGTAAGCTTGTCAGCTTAGGATAGAGACTTAATAAAATGATGGCGTAGCTAGTGCCTAATCCTACATGAGGCCCTTCTCCTGTGAATCCCTTCCCATCTTCTGTATGAAGTAGCAGTTGGTGTTGTACGATGCAATTATGAGAAATGCATGATTCATTGAATTTCTTAATCATATAAGTGTTTAATCTGTTTTTCATGGTGATCAAACAATTTCATTCCATACAATTGCACATATATGTCACCATAAACAATTCCCATTATCTTAACGAGCCATAGTATTTAATCATAAATTCACACACATGAATTTCTCATATCCCAGAAGCATCCAAATTCCATATATGAGTTTATGTGCATCTATTTTAAAATCAAAATCAAATAAGGAGTCATTAGGAATTCACTCACTCAGCTATAACAGATCAGTCGTAGTAATCGAGGCAAGCCGTCTCCACTGGTGGGGTCCCCTGGACATCGTAAATATGATATTATAAGGACTTGAAATAGAATTTAGAAAGTTAAGCTAAAACCCTTTAAGTTACACTTTTAACTAGGTTTCGTATTTTTCTCGGTTTTACTTAAAAGTTCAATCGTATATAACTTTCTCATTTTAAATTCGATTTTTATGATCTTATAGTCAATCTTCATCGTTTTTGAGTGTAATTTAACATGGCGAGGTTATATTTTTGAAATGACGCATGAAAATCTATCTATAGGTTAGAACAGTAGCGGTCCTCATGTTTTGGAGTACTTTTGGGCTTTGTTTGATTGTTGGGATTTTTGATATCTTAGGAAATCTTTTGGGCTTCGGCTTTGGATTTCATTCTAAGCTTAAAATACTCCTTAAGGTTAGATTTCCAACTTTGATTTACACTCTTAGGGCTAACAACAACTTCTTGGGCTTTCATGTGGGCTTAAGTTGTCAAATTGGCTTGTTTTTTATCCAAATAAAAAATAGTCACTTTGTTGGGCTTTGGGAGTGTTTTGTAGGTTTCTTAAGAGTCTTAAAACAATTTTTATTGGTGAGTTAAGTTGCTGGTTAGAAAATGGATGAAGGCCAACTTGGAGTTTGAGGCTCGTTTTGAGAATTTTAGGCTCGGTTTTGGGTTTTAGGCTTTATACACTTATCGTACTTTCTTTAGTTGGTCTTTTTGCTTTGTTTACTTGGTTTTATCATATTTTTAAGTGAATTTTCTTATCATTCCAGATCTGGACGGTTTGGTGTGGAGGCTTCCAACTTGGTTTTTTAACTTATTTCATCATTTCCGTAAGTTTAGATGTTAGATTATGAACTTTTGTTACCCATATTCTAACTCTAACTTAACTTCTCTTCCATGAGGTGATTATTTAGCTTATACTCTACATGAAAATAATAGATCTCATACTTATCATAACTTCCATGCTATAGTTTGCATTTCATAAAGTTGGTTTCTTCATAAAAGCTTCATATAATGGATTTTCCTTCATCTAATGTTAATTTTGAGCATGTTCAACTTAATAGAAGTGAAAATAACTCTTGAATAGCTTTCTTATACTTCATGTCTAGCATGCTTTTTCATTGTTCACGTGCATATTTCATGACTTCCTCGACTTAATATCTTCCATTCTAAGTGTTAAACATGTATCCTTACATAATACTAACTTATTATACTCATATTCTAACTTTCTTGTGAAGGTTATTTCTTAAAGTGGCTAGCTAAGTTATCATCTTAAGTTCATGCCAACATCTTCATAAAAATATGGTCTTCTAACATGGCATACTAGATCACTTAAACAAGGAAACAAAATACTTGTCCTTAAAAGCGTAAACAAGGTGGTTGTACACTAAGTATCCACTTATGCTCCTTGTTTTTCCTTCCTCTATTGCAAGATCTTTTTGGAAGCTTGAGTCTTGATCTTTAAAGTGGGATTTTGAGGGTGATCTAAAGTTCCTAAAAGTGGCTTTTGGAGTTAACAAATGGAGACACAAAATGAAGCTTTGTGCCATGAATGTGGGGCATGGAAGTGGCAGTAATGTTGAGATTTTGTGGGGTTGAATTTCTTCTTTTTGTTTGTGTTTAAAGTGAGAGAAAAAGAAGTGAAAATGAAAGTGAAATGAGGGAGTGAGTGGCTTGTTTTGAATGGGAGGGAAGTGTGTTCAAGAAGCTTCAATTTGGTTATCTTTTAGCATGCACAAATATTAACTTTTGACAAGACTAGATGATATAAACATTAAGGGGTGAATAGTAGATGTGTAAGACAATTGAGTGATTGAAAGTTGATAAGGTATGATCTCTCTTAGGCTCTCTTCCTAACCGGCCATAGGGTGTTCTTTTTGAGCATTGAGTTGTCTTGTCACTTAATTAAAAGTTGAATACATAAAATAACATAATAACTTGTCCATATGCAGTATAAGTTATGGTGACTTAAGGAAAGTGTTTTATCACTAGCTTTTGATAAGTTATCAATTGATAAATGATTCTAACTCTCAATTTATAAGTTATCTAAGGTGATTGGTTGGTTTACTTATTCATGTGTACAAGTCTTATGCATAAAGGATAAGGGAATTGTTTTATACAAAATTCTTTTAGAGTTTGTTTCTTAAATTGATTTGTAAGTTATGATTTAATTTTTATAAGATCATGAAAATTTATAGAGTTAAATAAAATTATTCAGATTAAATTCTCAATTAGTTGTTTAGGGTTACAAGTTTTTAATTGTTTTAGGGTTTAAGGTTTTGGGTGAATTAAGGTCTACTATTCTCGCATTTGAGTTTTATCGGTGATAAACTTTCGAATTGAAAAACTAAATTCTTTTTTAGATGTGAACTTAAATTTTTAGTTTAGTTAATCCTTAAGAACGTTTGGAAAGTAAAAGGTAGGGTCTACAAACATGGCTTATAAGTGAAGATAAGGGAATTGTCTTGTATGTAATTCTTTTAGGATTTGGTTCTCAAATTAATTCGTAGGTTGTGATTTGCTTCTTAAGAAATTTTAGAACTTTCTAGTGTTGAATAAAATTTGTTCAAATTATATTTTTAATTATTTATTTAGGGTCATAAGTCATTGATTATCCCAAGGTTTAGAGTTCAAGTGAGTTTAAGTATATTTTAGGGTTTTTCACCAATTCAGGAATAATTGACTTACACTTAGGAGCTTAAGGTTCAATCAGCTTAATTATTTAAGATTATTGCTTTATTATGCAATGTATATATGTATATATATATCATACAATAGATAAAGAAAAGAGAAGGAAATTGCTTAGTAATATATTTATATATATTGTAGGGCTACTTATGTACACAAGTAAAATTAATTTTGTAAATTTATTAATTTGTTCTTTTAACTAGCTTAGTTTTGTTGTTTATTATTACTTGAAATCATCCTTGGTTTGCTTGTTCTCAGTTTTATATGATTTTTCAAAATTAATGATAATTTTATTGATTCTTTTTAAGCATTAAGATAATTTTATAGAGTTTTAAAATTTTTTACAGTTTAATATTTATGGTTTCTATTAAGTTTAAGTTTATATTTTTAAAAGTATGTGTATGTAGGGATTGGGGTTTTTGTGCATGATTAGGGTTTTCAAATCGTATAATAGGGTCTTTCATGTTCGTTTCAAGTTTCGAGTTTAAAATTTTAATCAGTTTTCATTTTATGTGGTTTTATTGACTTAAGGAAATATCTACGATATTAGAGTTCGACACCAAGTCTAAAAGGTTAAATTTGCGGAGTCTACAAAACGAGTATCCATCCTCTATATGATATTCGTCTACTATCCTTCCATTGATACATCGCGCAAATATGGGTTCGAAGTGTGAATCCTCGGAGTATTGCTCTTTGATGCTCACAAACCCAAATAATTTGGTCTGCAGTTCATTCAGGAGTGCGTGCTTCCTCTAAAGCGCATCTGCAATCATGTTGCTCTTTCCTTATTTGTATTTTTTTACAAAGCTGAACCCTTCAAGGAATTTGACCTACCTTGCCTGCCGCTTTGACAACTTCGTCTAACTTCGAAGATACCTTAGAGATTCATGGTTAGTGTAGATGACAAATTTTCTTGGCAACAGATAATGTTGCTATACTTGCAGTGCTCGAATCAGTATTAAGAGTTCTTTGTCATATATAGAGTAGTTTAGTTGAGGTCCCCTGAGCTTCTCACTGTTGTAAGCAATTAGTCGGCCTTCCTGCATTAGGATAGCGTCTATCCCAATGCTTGATGTGTCACACTTTAGCTCAAATATTTTCTTGAAGTTAGGTAGAACTAGTATAGGGGTGGAGGTCAATCTTTCCTTTACTTTGGCAAAACTTCTCTCTTCCTTTTCTTCTCCATCGGAAGTCGATGTTCGTCTTTGTTAGTTTAGTAAGGGGTGCAACGAAGGTACTAAAGTTCCCAATGAATCTTCTGTAAAAGGAAGCCAGTCTATGGAAACTTCTCACTTTGGCATAGTAGTAAGGGTTGGCCACTTGACAATTGCTTGGATCTTCTCGTTGTCTACTTATAAGCCTCCTTTACATATTACATAGTCCAAGAATATCACTTCCTCCTAGCAAAAGTAACATTTCTTAAGGTTGCTGAATAATCTTTCAATACAGAGGACATTCAGTACGGCTCAGAGATGTTTATAGTGACTCGAAATGTCGGCAATATACACTAGGATATCATTAAAATACACATGACACACTTCCCCATTAAATGTCTCAGTACATGGTTTATCAGTCTTATGAAAGTGCTCAGGGTATTTGATAAGTCAAATGGCATGACCATTCACTCATAGAGTTCACACCGAGTTTTGAACGCAATTTTCCACTCATCTCTTAATCTCATGCAAATTTGATGGTAGCCAGACTTCAGATCAATCTTTCTCAAGATTGATAAGAATACGGGGATGATTAAAGAGTCTAATCAACACTCGATAATCCGATAAATACTAACTTAAGTATAGCCTTGTTCAAAAGAGGAAAGTTTTACTCTCTGTATATATCTCTATATATCTATCTGTTTATATATATGTATATCCTATATCTGTACAAATGTTGCGATTTATAGCAAGTCTTAAACTTTAGTGGCAAAATTGTAAATAATGTATAAGGGCTTAAACCCTAAAGAATTGAGCTCATAAATAAAATGAAGGAAAACATACATAAGAATACAAAATTGTGCATTTTACAGGACTCAACATGCAGTCACTTGGCATGAAGTCACTTGGTATATCTTGGGAGGAGTAGTATCCGAACCGAATAGGGTTGGCAGTTGGATGTTTGGGTTCGAGAAGGGGTCCTTGATGTCTTGCGTGTCTTGGTTGAGACATTAGAGAGGTCGGCTCACAATTGTCGAGTCATAGAATCAGTCGGCACGAGTCTCTCTCTAATGTACCGAGTGGTTTTTTGGTTTCGATTACTCGGCTGTGTAATCTCTCGGTACTTTAGCTGATGACAGACTTGATGCCAAGTGTTCATCGTCCTTCCTTTGGTCCGTTTGGCTGTAGTTTGGCCTTGGCAAGCATTGATAGGCCTTAGCTTGGATGTAGTCGGAGGCTGATTCCCGTTAGCTTTTTTGGTAGATGTTAGTAAGTGACCTTGTTCCTTGAACAGGTAGATCATCTACTATATCTTTAAGCTCTAATACAATATTTTGATTCTTCTTTGTATCACTCTAGCACCATTTTTCATCTTCCACGAAGTGCACTTCTTTGCTTATCAGAATTTTTCCCGTTTGAGGCTAGAAAATCCTATAGGCTTTAGAGATTGTGTTGTAGCCAATAAATACTCCAGGTTCAGCCCTTTGTCAAGCTTGTCACGCTTAACTTGAGGTACGTGTGAGTAGCACAAATAGCCAAATATTTTTAAAAAATCCAGAGAAGGTTTAAAACTAAACCATGCCTTAAAAGGAGTTTGATTTTGCAAAGCTCATGTAGGATGTCTGTTTTGAATGAATATAGTTGTATTTACAACTTCAGCCTAGAACTTCTTTAGTAATTCCTTTTGATGAAGCATACACCTGGCTATCTCCATGATAGATATATTTTTCCTTTCAGTTACTCCATTTTGTCGAGGAGTGTAAGGAGCTGTTAGTTGATGTTTAATCCTGGCTTCTACAAAAAACTGTTGAAATCTTAAAACTTGAATATGGCAGCTACTTTGATTTTCAACATGAGCTTTGAATTTCCAAAACACTTCAGCTACTTCTGACTTGTATCTAAGGAAGTAAATCCAACACATTCTTGTTAAGTCATCAATAAAAATGATATAATAAAGACTTCCCTTTAATGATGGGGTCCTTTGTGGTCCAGCAAGATCGGTGTGAACAAGTTGAAGCTTCTAGCTTGCCCTCTAATTGCTTGTAGGAAATGATTTCCTTGTTAGCTTCCCAAATTGACAAGCTTCACATTCAGTTGGCTTTTTTTGTTAAGGAAGGAATTCCATGAACTAATTGATTTTTCAGCACGTAGTTCATTCCTAAATGATAGAAATGACCCAACCTTTTATGCCAATATTAGCGAAATTTGCTGTAATTGGAAATGCAACCTGCTGCTCCTTCATTGGATCAAATGAAAAACACTTGCTCTTCATTTTGACCTTGAACATTTCTCGGCTTTCTAGATCCTTAATTATTCAACTTTTATCTATAGAGATAACTTTGAACCCTTTCTTAAGTAGCTACCAACACTAAGCAAAGTTTGATTAATTTTAGGTACATATAGAACATTAGTAAGAGTTTTTGTACCTGAGTTGCCTTTTACTGGAATTTGTTCACCATTTCCAATTTTGGCCCATTTGACTTTGGTATTGTCCAAATGCTTAAACTATTCCTTGTCATTGGTCATGTGGTTGGTGTAGCTACTATCAATTGGCCAAGATTCACTTGAATTATTGCTAGAGAAACTTGTAGCAACAAAGAGCTGGTCTTCCTCCTCCTGTTGTGCATTTTTCACTTCAATCGTAACTTGTTGGATTTTAGCTTTGCAAATCACGGCTTCATGACCCATCTCATTGCACTTGTTGCATTTTGCATCTGGCCTTTTCTAGCATTTA
The DNA here is from genome assembly GCA_024138015.1 of Lumnitzera littorea. NCBI lineage: Eukaryota > Viridiplantae > Streptophyta > Magnoliopsida > Myrtales > Combretaceae > Lumnitzera > Lumnitzera littorea. The sequence goes on along the minus strand of JAMXBB010000002.1, from coordinate 88,760,781 downwards.
ATTGGTGGGTGACCTATTTTGCTACAGTGTTGACAAGGTGGGTAATTTTTCTTTTTATCCATGCCTTTGCTTTGGCTGTTTGTCCATTGCCTACTTCTTGTTGATTTTCTTTCTATTTTTTTCAACATCCTTTTGCTTGATTGGTAAAGCACCTTCAATCATATGATCTTGTCTCATAAGCCTCCGTTGCTCCTAGGCTTGTAAAGCAAGTAATACTTCTACCAAAGTGATCTTAGATAGATCCTTTGTGTGCTTAAAGTGGTTATAGATGCCTCATACCTTTTAGGCATTGTTACAAGAAATTTTTATACAATTCTTGAATCAACAAACTTAATGCCTAGTATCTAACATTGTTAGCAATGTTAGGCAATCTATCTGAGTAATCTTTAATTGTCTCAGACTCTTTCATTCTTTGTAGCTCAAATTCCCTCATCAAGTTTAGCACTGCATACCACGAATCCTTTCATCCCTTACATATTCTTCCTTCAAATAGTTCTGGATTACTTTTAGTGTTTTGAGGGTCATCTCTTACCTATTTTGATTTTCTGGTTTTTTTCTCCTTATGATTTTTGATTTAAGCCATTATGAGATTTTCTAGCAGTAGAAGTACTTCGTAATCAGCTTCCATAGCTTCCCATAGAGCCAAAGCCTCTGGGTAAGATTCCATTCTCATTGCCTAAAGGTCATAGTTCTCTCGATTAAAGACTGGAGGAGCAACATGATCCATTTTATAGGTCTCTTAAGAAGAGTTGCTTTAATACCAATTGTGTTTTTTTTTTAAATGATAGAAAAAAAAAAAAAAAAAAACAGAGTAGAAACTTGAAAGTGATATGAGTTGCAAAGAGGGGATGGATGGACTTTATTGGAGATAAGTCTAATTTAAATACATCTCAAAGATACTAAAATAAAGGAGCATATTCCAAACTTTTAGCTACCATAACTAATAGTATAATCCACTACTTAAATAACTAACAACTATAGCAAAAAAAAAGAAAAAAAGGAACTAATGACCCATTAACAATAATAGAAAATTGAAACAACTTTGATAGATTCTTAAGGTATATTTCAATAATTATAAATAATGTAAATAGCATACATGTTAATAAATAGGCAACGGATGGATTGATCAACGGATAAAAACTTAACCCACTTAATGCGATGATAAACATACAAAATAGATTGTCGATTTTAGTACCATTGTTCCCATATTTGATCAAGGTGTATATTATAAACAATATCAAAGTCAAGAAGGAAGATATTTTTTTATTTTAATAAGAAAATTTCACAAGAGTAAGCTTGAAGTTAAGTTTGGAAGAATAATAATTGTTTTCATTGAGCACCCAAATATTATGAGTTATTTTTTCTTTAAGAAATATTACGAGTTGATTATGGTATATAATCCTAAATTATGTTTTTGAAAATAAACTTTATAGTTCATCCTATATGAAAGTGAATTTAAAAGCTAAGCAAAAACATCAATTATTTTGCTAAATAATGTGATCATTTAACTTTCACCATATCAAAATCACCTCAATTACTCAAAGTTATAGCTTGTTCTTCGATAATTGTAAAATTTTCATTGATAAGAAGGAAACCACCAATTTTGAGTATAAGGATGAATATAACGTTTATTCATGTCTATTATAGATCCAAGGCTAAGCTTGAATTGGTTTGAAACCGTTAGGTCACAATTCAGTAGGCACGGTGGTTCATGGGCTGATTCATAGGCTCGTGAACCAGATTCCAAAGAACCTTTTTTATTTTTGTTGTAATTTATATATATATATATATATACGTAAAATATGTACATATATTATATATGTTAACATCTATAATATATATAACATGTTAATATGCATACTATATATGCTAATATTTTAATGTGTATAATATATTATATATGTTCATGTTTATAATATTTATAAAAATATATGTTAATATAATATATGTATGTAATGTAGATATATATGTTAGTGTAATATAATATAAATATAATCGAAAAAAAAAATCTGATTTAAACGAGTCAAGAGGTTTGAACCGTCGAATTAGTAGGTTGATTTCATATTGATATACGGTTCGGAAACAATCTTTTTCTATATCTAATCTACTATGGAGGGATTATTCATGATCATTATATAATGTCAGGCACCATGAAATCACATGTGAAGAGATTAGTAAATGCGTTTTTTCTCTTCATGGTTTCAACTTGACGAGAATAATGAAGACATTTTGGAAGAAAACTAACTTTGCAATTAAAAAGCTGGAGCTTGAAGCAAGTCATGACGCAAAGTATGTCAACTTCATTGGGTTCTAACGAGGTCATCTTGAAGACAGTAGTTTGTCCCTAGCAGCATTTTTAAGATAGCCTATCAATACATGGTAAGTGGATTTCTTTTTTCTAGTTAATTGACTTGTATTTTGTCGGTTAAAAAAAGAAAAGAAAAAGGGACTTATATTATGCAAAAGTGGATTGCTTATCTTTATTAATGAATTGCTTGTTTGGCTGTGTAAGTGTCATATAACGGACTTGGAATGCTCCTGTAGATGTAATGTTCCTAATAGTTTTCACTCAAGTGGATCCATGGTGCTGTTGGTGCTAGATTAATGCTAGGCTGGGCTGAATTGTATTTGACTTTTGATACATGAATGGACTCTAATGTTGGTTAATACTTTGCTTGATGTATTTATAGAACGAGCTTTTTAGGGATTAAGATATTACTGTACTGGGTTTTAATCATATAGAATTGTATTGCTTATTGAAATTGGAAATACTACTTCTAGTCCACTTTTTGTGGTTAGCTAGACTTCATACTCCTATATAGATAGCTCCTTGTTGATAATTAAATTTCAGATTTTCGCATGTCAAAAAAATCAACTAATTGGATAATTGAGTTAAGCTAGATTAGGATACTAGTACCAGAGCATATCGGTGCATTAGCATGGCATGTGTTTATTAATTGGTGGTTTTGCTGTGTATCTTTTCTACTTATTTAGCTCCATAGCATAGCAATCTAAAAGGCATATGTTTTATCGTCAGGGTTAAGTGAAGCCCAAACGTAGGTAAGATGGTAAGGGAATCTTTTTAGATTTGCACTTAGATGCAGATTGCAGCCTCTTATTTCGTATGTGTCTTCTTTTGTGAAGGAAACAAAAAGAAATATTGCTGAAACTCTGGTGTACATTCCTTTTCTGATAAATAATATTATACTTTGTATTTCGACGATATCATATTTTGGTTGTTGTGGGGACGTGACATATAAGTGCCTTAATAATATATTATATATAGCAATATATTATATTACAATATAACGCATATAACTTTATATATGAAATATTATGCACTATATAGTATGATAACTTTGCGTGTGCGTACATGTATGTATATATATAATTGTATTGTATGTGTGTGTATTTTTGTAACAAAATGTCTTGATATCTCCATCTTTCTCTGTGTATACAATATGACACAATTTTTTAGGATGAGGCTACATTCAAAATCACCAAATGGGAATATATTGGTTTTTTTTTTTTTTAAATAAATATAACATTTCTATTTCCTATCATTCTATTCTAAAATATAAATAGACTATGATCTAAGTCACCCATTCAGTATATTATTTTGATTTCTACAGGACACATAAAATACAGATTAGATCCTAATTTAGATTCTCTTGACAAAGCGTCTATCAAATTAATGTGTTTTCTCAGATTGGATCATGCGTTGCTGGTTTATTATCAGAAAAGAAAAAGGACGATACATGTGGATATTTCATAAAGTGTCACTCCAGTTAATGCGCCTTTTTTGCGTTTATCTCCACCAATCAAATCTTAAATAACCTGAGGATGCATGTAAGTAATTATACTTACATTTCACATTATTGAAACCAAATCATTGGAGTTGTAACATACTAAATACATACGATATTTGAGATAAGGATTAGAATACTATTTAGCTCTTTAATTAAAATTTTATTGTGAAAAAAACCGATATTAAAAATAACTTATTAAAACTATAATTATTTTATATTAAAAATAAAATTAATATATCAACATACTCTTTTTTAATCTCAAAACCCATTTTCTTCACTATTTGGTGCTAATCCAATGATCTCTCTCCTTGATGGTTCTTTTTTTTTTTTTTTTCTCACACTTTATTTTACTTTACATATGTATATTGTATGACTAAAATTTAGATTACGATGAAATATTATTATGATGATTATTGGATAGATTTTTATCTATAATCCTGATTTGCTCATAAATTAAAAACTAAAGAATTTAAAGTGAGTATAGATAAGAAAAAAAAAAAATCTATATTTATATTATTTAGCAAAAATTATAATTTTTTACTAAATAAATAATGATAAATTTTAAAAATATAAATTTAAATTTATTTAATCTATACACTCACCACAAGCGCATTATTTGCTTGTACGTAAATGTAAATGTAAAAAGGTACGCTCTTACAGATTATAGCTTTACTAAGATATACATGAAAGATACATATCCTTGGACATATAGTACCATACAATATCAGAAAAGTAAGGAAAAATAAACTAACAATTTCTGATTCTAACGATACATAAATCTTCTAGACACCAGACTACCAGGGGGGGAACGTTTACTGCTAGAGCAACCATGATCAAGCATCTCTGCAAAGATTAGACCAACAAAAGTAGTCCAAACTACAGCAATAAAAACACACGATGTTTCATTGAAGCTTTCGCACACAGCTCTTCCTTGACCCTGATTCTATAAGATAGATTTGTTCAAATGGAAGAAATTTAATCGAGTTGACATGAGAAAAAAATTGGGAGAAACACCCTTTCTGTTCAGACACAATTACTCTACCTTTGGCATGGTGACGGACCATATCACAGTCAATGGTATTCCTTATCAATCTCTATTTATCCATTAAGAACTTTCTCTCTTGCCAAAATGATCTCGCATATCCACAATAGCTCTGCTACTTTAGATCAATGCCTTGGACATATATGCCATGCCACGAACCAGAATAGAGCTTAAACTACTTTTGCTTTGCTTTTCTTTCTCTATCAAATATCTTCCAGTAAATGTGCAATTTATCATCCATGGACAAAGAAAAAAGGATCCATGTTCAATCTCACCACATTTGGAGGAGGATCCCAGCTCAAGTCTTTTAAGGCTTGGCCAAAAAGGAGGGGGAAGGAGAAGAAACGATCGAACTTCCTCCAGTTTTCTGGCCACTGAGTTCTATTAGAACAAGCAAACTCAATCAATCACATTTCATAAAAACAATCCCTCGACTATTCTGACTCTGTTCTCATACCTACTTCACTTACAGAGTTGATCACCTAAGAGATGACCTGCCAAATAAGGAGCCATGTATACATATGCCATATTCCTCATCTTATCTATTTAATGACTCCAAAATATTCCTCTAAAGGATAAATCCATAACAATAATAACACACATACATAAAAAGGTTTATACCGGTAATAACAATAAAACTCTATGCACTAGAAAAAGTCATTTCTATTACCTCTGATAACGGGTTCAAGCAACAGAAGATACAACATTGGCAAACCCTATATATTCAAAAGGTTATTGATTACTTACTGACAAAAAGCCTTAATGAAGAAAAGATAAAACGTTTGCTCAATAAACCAACTCAATAGCTTAGAAAAGCATCCCAATTCACAAGGACTAAGCATTAAGCACTAGAAAAGAGTTCCCTTTTAAGCAAATAGAAACATAACATGTGAATATGAGTAAATAAATATATACAAAAGCCCTCATGACAGAGCAATGCAACCTTTTTATGATTGCCAACATGGTCTTTGTAAAATATATATTAGGATCAAGTAGAATAGATTTCTAATCCCAAGAATATGTTATAAGATGGAAAATGAGCTGAAATGGGATGAAGATCTAGAATATTTGTTCCACGATATCAAAACAGTGGTAACTGTAAATTCATAAGCATAATATACATGACCATGCAATCTATCATCTATAATACAATGCACAGGACTAAAGAAGGTGAAAGCCTCAACAAAAACCTGTGTTTATAACGTTAACAACAGAAATATACAGCATCTTCTCAGTTACAACAAGGCACGGCTTCGAACCAGTCACATGGTCCTCTTTGCCCTTACGAGTTTTTCCTTCTCAAATGATGCAAAACAGCAGGTGAACCTTCAAACAAATCCAAAACATAATTCTCCAAATCTTCCGGGGTGTATTTTATATATTTCCAAGCACTCCTTCCACTCTCTAGGTGACTTCCAAAGCGACCAATAAATGCACGGTATGCTGGAATCACTTTCTCGGAAATAGATATTCGCAGCTCTTCTCGCAGCTGTGGGTCGGGGACCTTCCAAGCTGTCTGGATCCGATAAATCTCCTCAAAGCATGCATTGAAATTCTTAAATCTCTCCTTTAATGCCACCTTGGAAGCATTACTTGAGCTCCCACCAATGCCCTCATCTTTCAAGCATGACAAAGCCTTGCCCCAAGCAGCTCTCAGGTAGCTTGTAGCATGTTGTCGTATTAACCCACGACGCTTCCGAACCCAGTGATCTCCTAAAAGATTTCTAAGCTCAGAGTCCTTTACCTTCTGCACTATGTAAAGAATATTATTCATCAAGAATATGTACTGCATCGCACCATCCTCATACATCCTTGACTTCTCCTCCAGGTTCGATTCCAACAAGGTAATCAATATCAACAAATGACGTGCCACCGGGGACATGCTTTCGACTTCCTGCACATCATTGCCATTCTTTCGCAAAACATACAAGTCATCGTCATCATAATTCTCAAGCAACACATTCAAAGTCTCGCTATAAATCACAAGCAACTTGAGGTAATTCATCACATATCGTGTTAGAGGGTGAATCTCACCCCCTTGCATCGGTTTCTTTGAAGTTTCACCCTTTACTGCTTTCTCAAACTCTAAAAAGGTCCCCCTTGCGGCCTCTCCCAATCCATTAAGAACTTCCTTTGCCTCTATGTATACAAACTCATCACTCATCATTGCCTGCAAATCAGGCATCACATCTGCCAGAGCATCATACATATCCAAGATCCTGAAGAGCTTCTCAGATGACCTCGTTCCGATAGAAACTGCTTCTCCGAAACTCAACAACTGCATCACGCACCATTTTGCAATTTCCCCGAAACAAACCTCCTTGATAGAATCTGACCCACCAAATAACTGCTCACATAGCCTCTTCTCACCAGACAACAGAACCCGAACAGCTATCTTGACAGTCTGCACCCACTTCTTCATCTTCTCATCCAAATCCCTCCACTCAATTTTCTGTACTTCCTCAATACTCAACTTCTCAACCCCCAATATCACCAAACACTCATCCATCGCCTCGAGCCTCACGCTACAATAAGCTTGACAACACTCCTTCTCATATCCTGCCCGGATCATCCGATCTGCAATCTCTCTCAATTCATCGATAGCATTTGGATCGATCAAATCCACATACACATCATCACCTAAACTCGCACCTCTCTCATGAAAAACACCAACGCCACTACTATCATCATTACCCCCTTCACCAAAACTCTCGAATTCATCACCGATTTCACCTTCGTTCGCTGTAAAAGAAAGTGAAACCCTGCGGATCGATCCGTAGAGCCTCTCGGCATCGAGAGGCACAGTGTTACGGATCAAAATGTGGCGAAACTCGTCCTCTAGTCTCGACATAGCGATCTGGATCGCTGTGTCGGCACGGTCAACCAAGTCCTTATCGTTCTCTATCGATAAATCCTCACATAAGTGAAGAATCTCATCGAGAGCGGATAAGTACTCGGAAGCTTCCTCCGGCGAGTCTTCCCAAACACTAAGAGAGCGTGTGCGAGAACTTGAATTGGACTCGTACCTGTGAATTATCTTCTCGGCGGATTCAAATCGGTCCTCCAGGGCCGCCGTGGAGTGGATCAAGTCCGTGATTTTCGAGAGACGGTTATCGAAGCTGGAGAAGATGAGTAACATGTCTTCACGAACTTCTTTTGGAGTGTTAAGACTCTTGAGGATCTGTTGTGCGGTGGCGATGACTCGGTCTTCGCCCCCAGCACCGGCAGTTCCTCCTCCGGCTGCGCCGCTGAGACCAGTAGTGGTTGGCGCTGCAGCCATAACAGTGGAATATTATGCTAGGGTTTTGTGGAGATTGCGAATTAAATTAAAAACGAAATAGGAGTTCAGTTGAATATGTCTGTTGTGTCAAAGTTACGATCAGGTGACGGTTATGAAGATGAAAGTGGCGGTTGTTCTTCTGGTGGTGGTGGTGGTGCAGTCGCTGTGGACATTTTTCTTTTTCTTTGTTTTCCAGAAAGAGAGAGAGAGAGAGACGACAGTAGTTTAGTTTAGTCAAGTTGTGGTTTTGTGTGTGCAGAGAGAGAGAGAGACAGAGTTTGTTTGGGTTTTGGTGAGGTGTTAGCCGGCTGCTCTGACCAATGAATGATTTTCTAACAATGGGAATGAACGTAAAGTCAGGTACCGATACTATATATTAAAGAGCTTAACATATTAATCCCCCCGTCTATTTCTTTTAAATTCTGGCTGACTATTGAAAAATAATAACCCCCATCCCTCTGTACCCATCTTATCAGCCCTATCTCAACCATTTATTTGTGAAAATGCATGCACAGTCAAGTATGCCTTTAACTAAAATCGAGTCAAGTTTTGGTTGCATTAAGTAAGAAAAAGATAAATCAGTTACGTTTATATATATAAAAAAAGTTGAGATTTGATGATATTATGTAAAATATCTTAAAACTAAATAAATGATAGAAGTAACTTTAGTTGAACTAATACGATGAATCTAACAAAAAAAAAAAAAAGAGATGAAAGTTGGAACAATCATATAACAAGAATTCTCAAATTTTCTTGGATAATTTTCATCAATCTCATTCTCTAATCCAAGCATTGCTTTTTGCAATTAGATTAAACTCAAGATAGTTAATGCCATCTTCTAGTATAAATTTAGATTGTTACTATAGTTGTTAAAATCGCGATTTTATCAATACAAATTTACGGATTTATGATTTTAAGTAGTTCTTTTAAGTTAATTTAGGTTTAAAATCTTTTTTGTATAGAAACTTACGTTTTTAATCTAATTTACGTATATTGAGTTTACCGCTTCTACATATCTAAGTTGAATATATTAAAAAATTAAAAAGAAAAATACAACTAGTATGTTACAAGCTATTAACTATTAATGTATTACAATATATGTCTTATCCTATTTTATTTTTTTTCCCATTTCTTTCTTTTTCAATCTCTTACTTTATGTTCATAACCTTTATTTAGGTTTCAACTCAAATAACAAAATTTATAAGGAAAATTATATACTTTATTTTATACTCTTAATAATTTAAAATGAGTTGAAATGTTTGGTTTTCTTTAATTTACGGTTTTTTTTAAAAGGAAAAAAGTTTAGTTTTAGCTTTATTTATTCTTCTTTCATACACCTTAAAGTATATATTAAGAATTTTTATGAAAAATAGCTTAATTTCTTTATTTTTTAAAATTTTCATTATGTATTTTAAGTTTTAAATAATTACTATAAGTATATTCATAATTTTTTAAAGTTATTTTATATAAGTTGTACAAACTTATGTTTTTGCATTTTGATTTTATAGATTCTCTAATGATTTTAGGTAAAATTACAAGTTTGATAACCTTGGTTGTTATACGTCTTTTCATAGTTAAATCTAAACCGTGTTGTTAGTGTTGCCATTTGCAAAAAAAAATTTTTTTTGAAATAAATAGGGCATATTACCACTAACAATGATGTTAGTTTACCATGCTCTTAGCTTAACTTTGAAAAAAATTTAATGTATTAATATGACCTGTTGATAGATTAGCAACATAAAGTTTCAATAAAGTTTTAACACATACAAATAGATATGGTACATTTGAAACAACTATCGGATACCACTAATATATGTTTAAATATTATTAGTAGTTGTTCACCATTCATCCAACCATATGGCATATTAATACCAGAAATTCTTTTTTCCTCAATTTTTGGCATTTTTCTTGTATTTCTTATATTGACGTCTTTTATCCACTTCTTGTATAAAATACATATAATTAAAGTATAGGTTTCCATCGATTATAAAGGATTTTCCTTATAGCAAGATTGAAAATACCTTTTTGGCATAGCAAATGCATTTAACTTTGGAATCATATCTTTAAATTCCATAGCTTTCCTTATACTTCTTGCAAGTATACACTTTTATTAGGCCTTAATAAATGAAATCCACCTCTTAAGCAAAAGCTTTAATGTCTAGATGGTCCATTCTTAAATAGATTAATATATTTTAATCTAAATGATTCGATCTTATTATTTTAAGATTATTGTTATCTTATATACGCGGATTAGTGACGTCAATGTAATGTCTATGTAGCATATGTCATTTACTTCAAGTGTAAGAGTTGAGTGTTGCACACAATTAGAAAAGATAAAAATAGATTGGGAGGAGTAATGCACCTAATCTTAATAGGCTTAAATATTAGTGTAATAGTTAGAGGAATTGGATGGTTTTAGATTTATAATACATTATCTGTAAGGCAATGGCAACTTAAATATTGGAAGTTTTAACCTTTTAATATGCTTTACTCTTTGAGATTTGAGCTACATTGAAAGAAAAGATGGTATTTAGAAAGTTTACTAATTAATAATTGCCATCAAATTACTTCAACAAATCAACAGATAAAGATTAATAAGAATTTGTAGAACCATCAATGCTTCTAGAAGATATATGTATATCTAATAGCCTTGAAGGGGCTTAATGAATATGTGAGCTTGGTGAAAAATGTTAAGAGTTGATAAGCAAGACTTAAGAGATCGTCATGTTCTAAAACCTAATGTACAACAACTCTACCACACACCTTTATCATAGTATGAGCATGCAAAACTCACATTAGTATCTACTAACTTGTATCAACATAACTTTATAACCTCTTAAGTAAGGTAACATCCACATAATTTAAGGAAAATAACACAAGCTAACATTGAGTTAACCACCATAAATCTTTGACTCCAATGAATACTCACTAAGTCTTTAAACATAATCTATTGCAAACATAAATCTCCAATTTTTCCATCAAGATGCTTGAGGATCTACTATTATCTTGCTTTCTCCCATAGAACAGGTCATAATTATAGATATCCTATTTTTGCCCTTCTTTTTTGTCAAAAGTTTTAGAATAGGATAAATGGTTCTAAATTAGGAAAAAATACAAAAAAATAGAAAATTTAGAAAGTTTTAAAAAAATAAGAAAAATTAGAAAATACAAAAAAAAAACAAGAAAATAGAAAATTTTAAAAAGTCACAAAAGAATAGAAAAATTGAAAAAACAAAAAGAGTAGAGAATTTAAGAAATATAGATAAATAATAATTTTAGATAGTATAATAGAATAGATTTTTATTTAGATCAAAATTAGAAGAAGAGCATTGAGCTTGGGCTTACATCCAAATCTAACCTAGGTTAACCTTGTTCATATGTGTAATTTAATTGCATATATTAACAAAATTGCACATATTAATAAGAAAAAGGTCAATGGCCTAATAGATAAACACTTGGATTTGGTATTAGTTTTAACTTGAGGTCTCAAGTTCAAACCTCATCAAATGCAGGAAAAATGCCTTTTGTTTTTTTTTTTTTTTTTCACAGCACACTACCACGTGTCAAGAAATCACTAAGCCACGTGTCTAGTCATAACATATGGTACTTCACGATTGGGCCTTGACAACACATCTTTCCTTCTCTTTCTCCTCTTTCCTTTTCTTTACCTTCCTTTCTCACATAAGAATAGTAATACACCCTACTCTCCATGGTTGCCCTCTCTCTCTCGACCACACAGCTAGCATCATTATCGTACTTGCATACACCGAACTACATACATGCTACAGTCCACTCTTTCTCTGGCTCTCGATTGACTCCACTAGCTAGCTTCATCCTTGACCCATCTCTCTCTCTTTCTCTATACACATCAAACTATACACATGCTACATTGATCACATCGACGCTAGCGGCTAATACAGCATATACACATGACTTTAGACCATCCCCTCTATTTTTCTCTCACTGAACTACACACATAGGCCACCTCTCTCTCTCGATCTTGATTGTTGATCACTTTTGCATACACCACCCCCTATGCTTGAACATCGGTAACCGTACCTAATTCAACCATTACGAATAATCTACATTGCACAACTGAGCTAGTTTTAAGCACCTCATCCACTACGACCAAACCAAAACCTAACACCACTTGCTACTACGACTACCTAAGCATAAACCACCAACACAATGGAACTCCTTACACTTGAAAACTTAAGACTAAGACATCCTATCGTCTTACACAGTACCCCATACATACTGTACATAACCATTGTAGCTATCACTCTCCAACGACCACCAAATGAGCTCTAATCACTATGGCATTGTCCTTATACCCCTATTCCCTAATCTGATTCACATAAAAACATCATCCCTCACTCGATTTGGTGCTCAGATCCATCATAGGTGTATCCTTGAGCAGCAATTGCGTGCAACTCGACTCGAACAACATGCGACCTGGCTACCCGACCTGTTTAGTCTAACCCGTGTTTAGACCGATTCGACTTGCAATCTTAGTATGCCCCTTTTTGTAGTCTTATTGTTATCATTTTGTTGTTCTATTTTTTTTTTAAAATAATTAAACCTCGATTTAGGACCATTTTAGGATTTTTTCTAAAGAAATCAAACTGGTTAATTAAGGTAAACTAGAGTGTTTTTCTCAAATTAAAATCAATCAACTTACCTAAATTTTTGGAATAAACTATAGAAGTCTGATCTCGAATAGAGGGTATGTAAGCACTCATATGTAAGTATGGGGTGACTTAAAATATGAAAAGTTTTCTTTTTTTCATATTGATAAATAATAATTCAATGGTCCTTTTTTTAGATGGTATTTACATATGAGTAGATGTTTTATTCTTGAAGGGTAATTTTGAAAAGTGAAGATAAAATAAGAAAGTTAAAAGTGGTACTCGTTTAGGGTTTAATAGGATAGCTCCTAGATCTTGATTTTTAGTTTTAAAACCGTTTTAAAAATTGGTTTTATTAAAAGACTAGTAGCTAGTTATAATCAAGTTATAATTAATCTACCTAATTGATTATAACTTAACTTTTTTTCTCAACTCTGGTTAAGTGGCGACTTCGAAGAAATTAAAAAAAAAAATCAATTTTCTTTAACCCTTAGTCAATGACCAATATTGAATGGGTTAGGGTTTAATATTGGTTGGATTAAGGAAAATATTAAAAATCGGTAGAAAAGCTAGGGTCTATAGCTTGGCGACTCCATTAGGGATGTCAAGAGGGCTAGCCACTTAAAAACTTTACGAAATTAAAATTTCTTTTCAAAATACCCATTTTATTTATTTATTTGTTTGTATATTTATTTGTTTATTTCTTATTAACTTCATGTATATACTTTGTTTTGATTATCATATTTATTTTGCATACAACATGCATTGGGACATGGATGGTCATTTGTTGCATCAAAGATGTAGGATAGATGCGGTCAGACCCAAGCCATTTTAGAACCCTAGGAGGTGAGCCATTGTGTAGGCTCTGGGTGTAGTGGTATAGCTACCCCTTAAGGTTGATTAGGCTACCTTATTTAAACTTGCTGTGACTAATGAAAGTGTTTTCTAAAAATAAGCGAGGTCACAAAACTTAAGAACCCTTTAGAACCTACCTTAATTGTATATACTCCCCTTTAAGTATGAGTTAATACACTACTCTTAAGAATTGCAACCCTGCTAATTGTTCAAGAGTTTTAATGCAATTAAGTTTTGAAAATAATAGTAGGGTTACACCTTAAGGAGTAATGTATTAATCCAAACGATCTTAACATTTGCATATTTCTACGTACTTTCTTTTGTTGTATTGATGATTGATTTTTATCCATAAAATGTGTAGACCTAGAGTGGTAGATAACCATGCAAATAATTAGGAGAATGATAGGTTATAGGACATCTCTAAGATTTACGAGCAGTTGTTGAAAGATGAGATTACCTACTTGAAGGAAAAGCTTTAGTGTTTTAAAGCTTATAATTGGGCCTTAAGGGCCCTTCTGAGATAGGTCATTAGGAAAACCTATGAAATGTTAGAGGACCTTAAGGCTCATCCACGAGACTTAATTTAGGGTTTTCTCCAGTTCATATCTAAAGAGCCTAGAATAAATGTCAAGTTCCAAAATTAATGTTAGGTTCTCTACCTTTGTTTTTTGTATTTTGATCTTTCAAAATAATAAAAGTTCTCTTTAGTTTGTCGTTCTTCATTCTTTAATATTCCCTTCCTTATATGTAGTCCTTTAATAGGCATCTATCTAACCATTGTTCCCTCCCATTTAGGGAAACGTAAAATCTCATAAACTTGTAAATAAAACCTTAGAAATCACCATCCTTATTTTTAAATTATTTTCTCTATTTATGTAAAATAAAAATTTATCTTTCTCTTTCAAAAGAAAAAAAAAAGGAAGAAGAAAGAAAAAGGAAACAAAAATTGAAAAAAATGAAAATGAAAAGAAAAGTCGCTGACGGTTATAAATCCTAATGGGCTCAAGGAGTTAACCCAAGCAGCTAGCCTAAACACTTGGCTTCCAATCCATACAAGGCTTTTCGACCTATTAAGGAAGACAACATGAGCCCCTTGGCCCATTTAACCCAAATACTATCCCTTTTGCTCATTCAATATAAACACCAACCTTAGGCCCATTTAAGTAACCTACCCAAACACCAGCTACTTGGCCAATTAAGGTAGCCAATTTGAACATAAACCACTGCCCATCGAGGCAGCTGATGCAAACATAATCCTCAGCCCATAAAGGTAACCAAGCTAAGCCAAAACCCCTGGTCTATTTAAAAAGCTAAGCCCAATTATGAACTAAGCTAAAACATAAAGTCAAATATTGGGGCATGTTTAGAGAGACTAAGGGGCAAAATCAATCTCTACTGCAAGCCAAATAAAAAAATAGACTCCTCCTTAAGGAATTGGTAACTCGCTTTTAAAGAAAAATGTTCAGAATGAAAAGAGTCAAACTATATTTTATACACTAACCCTTAAAACACTTTGAGAATTAAGTAACATAATGGTAAAGATATTTTTTGGACTCATTCCTTGAAGGATGTCTATTTTGAATGTGATACGTAGGTTAAAATAAAGTTAGGCATTCATTTTCAAATATCAAACACAATTATCTCTTGTTAACCTCGTTGGATTTATTTGGAGAATTTTCAAATTTAAACCCTGTCAAGAACTATCTCGCAATGAGGCAATTTGGAGGTTAGGGTCATTGATGAGGAGAGAAGAATAAAATTGATTTGTGCTTGCTTTAGTAACGTTAAATTCATAGACAACATTTATTTTTGATAAATTATTTTTCTTTGAAATGAAGAAGGATCGATATCCTTCAAACACCTTAAGCTTATACTTACCTTACTCGAGTTTATACACTAGAAATCCATGGATTTAGGGCCTTGAATCGCTTAAAAGGTAAAAACTCGACAATGGAGACAATCACTCTTGGGGCCAAAAGAAAAGAAAGAATAGCAAGAGGTCATGGGGCAAAGTAATAATAATAAAAAGAAGAAGAAGAAGAAAAGAGGTCGAAAAATTAGGCCTAAGTGCAGGATAAAAGCCTTAAAGAATATATCACACCCCAATAGGAGCAGTCAAATCGAATCAAAAGGTTGAGAGTCAAAGCCGAAATAGCCTAAAAAACACAAGACCCTGAATCACATTTCAAAGATCGAAAACTTAAAGTCTTTATATCTACTCTGAAGCCTCTCTTACTTATGCTGAATCACATAAGGCTTCCCATCCACAATACCACCCTTATGCAGTAAAAGCTCTTTCGATCTTAAAAGATAATATATCTTTAATAAAAATTGTTTTTGAAACTTGGGCAAGCATACTTTTAATATTTCCTTAAGGCTCTTGACTTGTACACCTGGGATGAATAAAAGTATTTCATTCAAAATAGGCTTCGTCATTAGTCCTTTTTGAAACCCTTTGACCAAAAGCTTATATTCATAATGTTGAATCGAAAAAGACCTAATAGATTGATCGAAGCGTGTCACTTACAAAATGGATTGTAATTTTTAGAATTATAGTCAAGAGTGAAATCTAGACTGAGAGCTAGCAAGGAAGCCCTCTTCAACTAAACTAATCATAGGTTACTTTTTCCTTAGGAAAGGAATGTTTAAAATCACAAAGCCCAATGAGAAAGGCTTAGGGTCAGGTGCATTAAAAAACCCTACATGATCACCAAGGATAGGGGTGGTTATAAGCTTGTTTCTTAAATAAGAATTTATACCTGTTGGCAAACTTGCAAGAAAAAAAAAAGAGATATAAAATAAAAAAAGAAATGAGAGAGAGAATGTAAAGGCTTGTCACAAGCTTTTTTGGTCCATTTTTTAAATTTTTGTCGACTTGATTAGCTAAGCTTTCAATTTAGGTAATCTATTTCCTTTTCAATGTGGTCACACATTTTAAGTTGATCACATTAATCTGAATCAAGGAACCATCCCTGTTGTCTCTTTTGTCATTAAATGGTTTTTTACCAAATTCTTTGTTTATAAATATTTTCAAGCTAGGAAGTTCTTTTTTGAAAAATTGGCTACTTTCCTTATTTTACTTCTTTAATCCTTTGTCAAATTTCTTTAGGGTTCTTGCCAGCTTTTAAAGCACCATCCCCTCTGTCTTTCATCATTTTTAGGGTTCTAGCTAGCTCTTAAGATCGCTATCCTTTTTCTTTTTCATCATTTTTAGGTTAGTAAGCTCTTAGAGCACTGACCCGTCTTTTATTCATTTTTAGGGATTTGGCTAGCCTTTAGGGCATCATTCTATCTTTCTTTTTAGGGTTTGAGCCAACCTTTAGGGTACTATCCTGTCTTTCATTTTTTGAAATTCTAGCCAACCTTTAGGGTGCTATCTTGTCTTTCATTTTTTGAAATTCTAGCCAGCCTTTATGGTGTTGTCCCATCTTTCATTTTTGAGATTCCAGCCAGCTCTTAGAGCACTATCTTCTCTTCTTTTCTTTTTAGGATTCCAGCCAGCTTTTAGGGCACTGTCTTGTCTTTCATTTTTGAGATTTCAGCCAGCTCTTAGAGTGCTGTCCCCTCCTTTTCTTTTTAGGGTTTTAACCAGCCTTTAGGGTGCTATCCCATCTTTCATTTTTGAGATTCCAGCCAGCTCCTAGGAGTACTGTGATCTCCTATTCCTTTTAGGGTTTTAGCTAGCCTTTAAAGTGCTGTCTTATCTTTCATTTTAAGGTTCGATTTAGCTCTTAGGGCACTGTCTCGTCTTTTAGGGATCCAGCCAGTCTTTAGGGTATTGTCCCATCATTCATTTTTAGGGCTTTAGCAAGCTCTTAGAGTGTTGTCTCCTCTTCTATTCTTTTTATGGTTTTAACAAACTCTTAGGGTGCTGTCCCGTTTTTCTTTTTAAGGTTATAGCTAACTTTCAAAGTGCTACCCTCTCTTTCGTCAATTTTCTTTAAGGTTGTTAACCAGCCTATAAGGCACTTCCCTTCACCAATTTTTTTTAATGAGACCATAGGGCACTTCTCTTCATCAATTTGTTGTGGTGAGCCCATAGGATATTTCTCTTCACCAATCTTTTTAGTAGGCCCAATTTCTATTAGGATCTTAGCGAGCTCGGGACGCTTTTGTTTCTAACTTTTCTTTAAGGTTTTTAGTTAGCTCATAGAGCACTATCTCGACCTGATCTTTCTAGCAAGCCTATAGGGTGGTTCTTATTTCCAAAACTTTCTTTTAAAGTCTAGCGAGCCTATAGTGCACTTCTTTTTACTAATTTCTCTTAGCGAGCCCATAAAGCATTTCTCTTCATCAATTTCTTTCAAGTGAGCCTATAGGGCACTTTTCTTCATCAATTTCTTTCAGTGAGCTTGTAGAGCGCTTTCCTCTACCAATTTCTCTCAAGTCAGCCCATAGGGCACTTTTCTTCACCAACTTCCTTTTAGTAAGCCCATTAGGTGCTTTTTCTTCACTAATATTCTTTAGGTAAGCTCACGGGGTGCTTCTCTTCACCAATTTGCTATAGTAAGCCCATAGAGCGCTCTTCTTGACCAATTTGTCTTAGTGAGCCTATAGAGCACTTCCTTTTACCAATTTCCCTTAAGTACCTTAGCAAGCCCATAGTGTACTTCCCATCATCAACCTCACTTTAGCGAGCCCATAGGGTGCTTCCCTTAATCGATTCTAATTTAGGGCTATTAGTCCCCAAGAGATACTCTCACTTAGGTTAGTTAGCTCAATGGGGCATTACTGGGTTTTAGTTTAGGGTCTTAGCCAGCTTAAAGAGTGCTTCCCCCGTTTGCCTAAGTTAGTAAGCGTAGAAGACAACTAGGTTTTTCCAAATCAATTCCAATTAGAGGTTGTTAATCTCCTAGAGACGCTTTTGCCTAGGTTAGTTAGCTCAGAAGAGCACGACTGGGTTTTCTTAATTGATTTCTATTTAGGGTTGCTAGTCCCTAAAGACACTCCCGCCTAGATTAGTGAGCTTAGAAGAGTAGGACCATATTTTCAAAATCAATTCTAATGTAGGGTTGCTAGTCCCCTAGAGACCTTCCTGCTTAGATTAGTGAGCTTAGAAGAGTACGGCCATATTTTTTCCAAATCGATTCTAACTTAAGGTTGTTAATCTCTTAGAGATGCTCCTGCTTAAGTTAATGAGCTTAGAAGACCATGACCAAGTTTTTAAAATTGATTCTAATTTAGGGTTGTTAGTCCTCTAGAGAAGCTCTTGCTTAGGCTAGTAAGCTTAGAAGAGCACGACCAGGTTTGTCTAAATTGATTCCAATTTAGGGTTGCTAGTCCCTTAAGGACCCTCCTGCCTAGGATAGTTAGTTCAATAGGGCACTACTAGGTTTCAATTTAGGGTCTTAACCAGCTTAAAGAGTGCTTTGCCTATTTGCCTAGGATAGTTAGCTCAATGGGGCATTACCGGGTTTCAATTTAGTGTCTTAGCCAGCTCAAGGAGCACTTTGCTCATTTGTCTAGGTTAGTTAGCTCAAAAGGACACGATCAAGTTTTAAATTGATCTTTCTAGCCAATCCCTAAGGCATTAGACCTTTCTAAACTCATTTGGCAAGCTCTTAGAGCACCTTCTCTCTCTTTTCACTATCTATTAAATCCCTAGTGGATTGAACCTAAGAAAGCTAGCTAAAGTTCTCCTTAAGACAAATTCTACCCTTGGGGCAAAAATAGTGTTTGATTTGTTTTTGTAGTAAAATTTTATTCAAACTTCATCACAAAGAGGGGTAACTGTAGATATCTCATCTTTGCCCATCTTTTTTTCATAATTTTTAGAATAGGATAAATGGTCCTAAATTAGAAAAAGCATAAAAAATAGAAAATCTAGAAAATTACAGAAAAAAAAGAAAAAGAATAGAAAATACAAAAATAAAAAATAAAAAGAGAAAAAATAAAACAAAAAATAGAAAAATTGAAAAAAAGAAGAAGAGAATTTAGGAAATATAGATAAATAAAAATTTTAGATAGTATAATAGAATATATTTTTTATTTAGATCCAAATTAGAAGAAAGGCATTGGGCCTAGGCTTAGATCCAAATGTAGCTTAAGCTTAAATCCAAATCTAGCTTAGGTTAACCTTATCCATATGTGTAATTCAAGGTAAAGGTCAATAGGCTAACGGATAAACATTTGGATTTGGTGTTGGGTTTAACCTAAGGTTCCAGGTTTGAATCTCACTAAAGGCATAAAAAATGCCTTTGGTTTTTTTTTTTTTTTTTTTTTTGCAATACATACATTGTGCACTGCCATGTGTTAAGAAATCACTGGGCCACTTGTTTGGTCGTGATACATGGCACTTCGCGATTGGGTTTTGACAACATATCTTTCCTTCTCTTTTTCCTCTTTCCATTTCTTTCCCTTCCTTTCTCACACAAGAATAGTAGCACACCCCACTCTCTGTGGCCACCTTCTCTCTTTCAACCACGCAACCAGTACCGTTGTTGCACTTGCACACATTAAGCCACGCACACTCGACAACCTACTCTCTTTGTGGCTCTCGATTGACTCCATTGGCCAACTTCATCCTTAACCCATTTCTCTCTCCACACATATCGAACTACACACGCGCAACATCGATCACATCAATGCCGGTGGCTAATATGGCACATACACATGACTCTGGACAACCCCCACCCCCCACCCCCCTCCCCTCTCTCGATCTCGATTGTTGATCACTCTTGCACATAACACCCCTTACGCTCTAACATCAGTAATTGCACCTAATCCAACCCCTCCATACACTACAATCGAGCCACTCTTAAGCTCTTCATCCACCACGACCGAACTAAAACCCAATACTACTAGCCACTACGATCACCTAAGCATAAGCCACCAATATGGTGGAATTCCCTACACTCGAAATCCTAAGACCAAGACATCCTGTCATCTTACACAGTACCCTACATGTACTATGCATAACTACTGTGGCTACTACTCTCTGACAATCACCAAACGAGCTCCAAACATTGTGGCGTCGTCCTTATACCCCCATTCCCCAATTTGATTCACATAAAAACGTCATCCCTCGCTTGATTTGGTGCTTAGATCCACCCAAGGAACGTCCTTATGTAGCTAGTGTACGTGACCTGACTCGAACCATATGAGACCCAGCCACTTGACTCGTAGTCTGACCCATGTTTAGACTGATAAGACCTACAAGCTTGGTTTGCCTCTTTTGTAGTCCTACTGTTATCATTTTGTTGTTTTATATATTTTTTTTAAGAATAAAACCTCGATATAGGGCCCTTTTAGGATCTTTTCTAAAAAAATCAAACTAGTTAATTAACATAAACCCGAATGTTTTTCTTAAATTAAAATCAATCAACCTGCTTAAATTTTCGAAATGAATTATGGAAGTCTGATCTTGAATGGTGGGTATGTAGGCACTCGTACGTACGTATGGGACAACTTAAAACATGGAAAATTTTCTTTTTCCTTATTTATAAATAATAATTCAATGATCCTTTTTTTAGATGTTATTTACGTATGATTAGATGTTTTATTCTTGAAGGTTAGTTTTGAAAAGTGAAGATAAAATTGAAAAGTCAAAAACGATACCCGTTTAGAGTTTAATAGGAGAGTCCCCGGGTTTAGATCTCTAATTTTAAAATCGTTTTAAAAATTAGTTTTATTGAAAGACCAGTAGTTAGTTATAACCAATCTATCTAATTGATTATAACTTAATTTTTTTCTTTAAAAGAAAAACTAGTTTTCTTTAACCCTTAGTCAATGACCAATATTGAATGGGTTAGGGTTTAATATTGGCTAGGTTAAGAAAAATATTAAAAATTGGGAGAAAAACCAGGCTTGATAATAACCTAAATCATCATAAAAGCCTTGATCATACATAGTGCTAGTTCTTAATGTTTTTACTTTTTCATCATATTACTTAAGCATTTCCTCATGATCTTCCTCTTTATCTTCTTTACTATCTTCACTCTCAACATCCCCTCCTTCTCTCATCACGATCACCCTCTTATTTAGACATTATGCAGCCATATGCCTAAATCCAAAATACTTGAAATATGTAAGTTGACTATTACAGCTACTAACTAACTTCTAATCTTCTTCCCCCACTTTTAAACTAGTAGAAGCCTTGCCTTTGGCATCTTCCTTCTTCTCAATTCTCTTCTTTTCACTTCTAGTCTTCTCATTTCTCCTTTTCTTGCTCTTTTTGTACCCATAAAAACTTCTAGATTTAGAAATAGATGGTATTTAAAAGGGTTTTTGATCAATTATCTCTCCAACTTAATTACTAGTTGTATAGCCTCTTCCATAGTACCAAATCTCTAAAGTTCCACTACCTTTAAAATATCATCCTTCAATCATGGTATTAAAAGAGAAATGTTATTCTCCTTAGGCTTTATAACCTTATACCTGATCATAAGCTTCTTGAATTCCTTAACATATTGTTCTACATTAAGGCCTCCTTATTTCAAAGTTCAAAGTTTCATATTCATTTTAGTTTGTAATATTCTAAAGCAAATCATATGCACATGAAGTACTTCATTTCTTCCTATGTCTTTACCTTACCTTTACCGCTTCTCTACTTATGAGCCTTTTTGTTTTTTCCATTATAGAGTAATATATCCACTGAATGTTAGTGCTGCCAACCTAGCCTTTACCTTCTCATAATAGTTATAACCATAAAAAATCTTCTCTACTTTGTGCTCTTAATCAAAATAAGCTTTTGCAGACTCACACCTTTCAAAAGGTAGGATCTTCATCTCGATATTCTCTATTCCCCTCATCTAATGATTGCCTAAATAATTCTCTCCACTTTAAGATTATTTATCATCACTTTAGTCAAATTCAACCTCTATTCTATAGTATAACGACATGCTCCTCCTCCTTTGATGCGTCTTAGGGTTAAACACATGAGAACGTACCAAGAGTAACTCAAAACAAAAAGGAAAATAAGTAAGTTCGAGTGTAACTAGCTAGGTATGACTCACTACTAGTCCACAAGGCCTAATACTAGCTTGATATGATGCACAAGTTGGTATTAGAGTTGCTTAACATCACTCTTTGCCAAAGAGTACATGAGAGTTAAGATAGAACAAAGAAACTCTTAATAAAGAGGGTAATTTCAATAACAACAACTAAATGAATGTCTGTGTTTTACATATGGGGCCTTATATATTTGGTATTAGGATTGCAATGAAAAGAAAAGACTAAAATGATAGATTTCATACCTATTTACAAGAGATTCCTAGTATTTATCTATAAAGAGTAAAATAGAGAAAGGAATAAAGAATCTACTAGATAAACATCATCATGGGATCATGTGCCAAGGACATGTATTGTCTTTGGGTTGGACATTCTAAAAAAGAGGTAGAGAAACATGCTAGGTTGACTCGTGCTGAATAGGAAGCTTGAGGACATTGGGTAGCTTGGTAATCGAGTTGGTTAGTTCAACAATGGACAAAGTAAAATATTATACTAATAAGTTGACCTGATTTGGATTGGGTTGGGATAGCAAACAGATTAGCTTGACATTAGGTTTACTTGGCATTTAGGCAACTTGAGTCATAAACAGATTAACAAGCTCTCTTAGGATTACCGTCTTGTATTGAGACGGGATGGTAGTTGTCCTAGTCATGACTAGTGTTTGATATTCAGGTTAGATGATGCGTAGTAGACCTTAGGTATGGAGAGAATCTCCATTTCTAGGTGGTTCTTGAGCTAGGACATGTCAGGTTAAGCCTTGTAGTCCTCTAGCTCAACTTTTGATCAAGAGTCTAATGTGTAGATTTTTATCATCTTCCCTAAGGTCTAGGAGATTTGACCTCAAATCTATAGGTTCTCCTTCATTTGTCAGCTCTCTTTAGTTCTCTTCTTCTTTTAGTTGGTGAGGAATTAAGTTAGATACATTAAAGATCATTGAGAAACCATAGTTATTAGGCAACTCGATTTGGTAGGAGTTGTGGTTGATCTTCTTTAGCACCTTGAATGGTCCATTAACTTAAGAAGATAACTCATTCTTTCTAAGGTGTGGGAACCTTTCTCTATTGTAGTGGATCTAAACTAGGTCATCTAGATTGAAGTTGATATCTTGGTGGCCATGACTATTGATTTAGTGCTGCCTTTCATTTCTTGGGCTCTATTAACTCTGGATTGATTCTCCTGGGGGAACTACTGGGATGTTGACCAAATCAACTAGAATGGTCAGGTTAAAGCCATAGACAACATTGAAATGGGTTTTCCCTGTAATATTGTAGATAGTTTGATCGTATGTGAACTCCATAATTAGTAAGTGTAGGTCCTAATCTCTTAAGTTCTTCCCCACAATAGCTCGGAGTAGTGCATTAAGGGTTTTATTCACCATCTCAATCTATTGGTTGCTTTGAGGGTGGTTAATTAAGCTAAATATAAGCTTAGTGCCTAGTCTTCTCTATAATGTTTTCCAAAAGTAACTTAAGAATTTTGTATCTTGGTTTTAAACAATGGAATTTGGGACTCCATGCAGTTTGGCCACTTCTTGTAAAAACAAATCTGCAATATATAAAGTATTGTTGCTTCGGTGGTACAGTATGAAGTGTACCATTTTGCTGAAATAGTTTACAACTACACGGATTGAATCCATCCTTGTGATGTCCATGGTAACCTTAAGACAAAGTATATGCTGAGGTTCGTCTAAGGTAAGGTCAGTGGAGGCAGGGGCAAATATTCTCCCTGGGGCTCCTTTCTTCCCTTAGCCTTTTCATAAGTTTCACAACTGCTGATGACCTTATGGACATCATTCGCCATACCAGGCTAGTAGAAGTTCTCTTTAAGAAAGTTGGTGGTCCAAGTCTCTCTAAAGTGTCCTGATAAGCCTCTATTGTAAGCTTCCCAAACTAATAGCTTATGAGTCGAATGACTTGATATGCATAACTGTTGGCCCTTGTATAGGTACCTATCCTTCATATGGTATCCACTAACTACTAATCCTTCCTTACACTTCTTGACAATAGGGTTGAATTAAGGGTCTTAAGCATATTGTTCGATAATGAGATAGCATCCAAGTAGTTTGGTTTGAAGGGTGGTGAGCAGAGCTTGTCATCTTAAGAGAGTGTCTACCACTACGTTAGCACTGCCCTTCTTATACTAGATGATGTAGGATAAACCCTCCATAAACTCAAGCTATTTAGCCTGCCGCTTTGAGAGCTTATTTTAACTTTCGAGGTGTTTTAAGGACTCATGGTCTGTATAGATGATAAACTCTTAAGGCAATAAAAATCATCAAAGCTTGGTAAAGAGAGTAAAGCTCCTTCTCATATATTAAATAATTTAGGAGTAACACCATTGAGCTTCTCGCTATGATAGGCCATAGGTCGGCGCTTTAACATCAACATAGCATCAATACTAGCACTTGAGGCATAGTACTCAAGTTCAAAAGGTTTCTTAAAGTTGGGTAGGGCTAAGACTAGGGTTGTAGTCAATTTCTCCTTGATATTTTTGAAGCTCTTCTTGACTCGCTTAGTCTAATAAACCATCTCCTTTCATTGTGAGCTTGATTAAGGAGGTAGCAATGATATTGAAGTTTCTAATGAACCATCTATAAAAGGAAGTGAGTTTATGGAAAATCCTCACCTCAGTAAAATTCCTCAGGGTTGGCCACTCTAAGACGGCTTAAACCTTTTCTTTATTAGTTTGGATTCCATCATTGGATATAACATACTCTAAGAAAAAAACTTCATGCTAATGCATCTCGAGGTTAAACACATGAGAACGCACCTAGGGTAACTCAAAGCGAAAAGGAAAACTAGCAAATCCTTGATGTAACTAGTTGGATATGACTCATCAACTAGTCCGCACAACCTAATACTAGCTTAATATGATGCACAAGTTGATATTAGGGTTACTCACCACTATCTTTACCAAGGAGTAGATAAGAGTTAAGGTTAAAGAGAGAAGCTCCTCAATAAAGAGGGAAATTTCAATAATAACAACTGAATGAATATTTACGTCTTACAAATGGGGCCTATATATTCGACCAGTGGGGTTATAGCAGAAGAAAAAGACTAAAAAGGTAAATTTTATAAGAATTGACAAGAGATTCCTACTATTAGTCTAAAAAGGGTAAAATAGACAAAGAAATAAAGAATCTATCAGAGACCCATGGTCATGGGATTACGTGCTAAGGACACAAATTGTCTTCGAGTTGGATGTTTTGACAAAGAGGGTGAGAAACATGCTCGACTGACTCCTAGTGAATAGGAAGATTAGAACATTGGATAGCTTAGCAATTGGGTTGGTCAGTTTGAGAACGAACAAAGTAGGTAATTGGATGAATCAGCTGACTTGATCTAGATTAGGTGGGGATGGTGAATGAATTAGCTCGATGTCAGGTTTATTTGGCATTTAGGTAGCTTGAGTCATAGACAAATCAATAAAATTTCCTGGGATTGTTGTTCTGTTCTGAGATAGGTTAGTAGTTGTCCTAGCTATGACCAGTATTTGATATTCATGTTAGATGAAGTTTAGTAGACTCTAGGTGAGAATCTCTATCCCTACGTGGTTTTTGAGCTAGGATACATCGGGCTAGGCCTTGTAGTCCTCCAACTTAGCTTCTAGTCAAGGGTAAAAGTATAGATTCCTATCATCCCTTTGGTTTGAAATCATCAAACCTCACATTTAGAGCCTTGATAGACTCTATCAAGTCTCATAAAGTGTTCTTAATTGTAATCATTGGCATGTTATTCACCCTTCGATGTTTCGTTGCCTTCACCAACCTATCTTACTACATCGTTCCTTTCAACAATTCTTGTAGCCTCACAACACACCTTAACTACTTTTCTTTGAACCTTGGTCTATACTAAATATGATGTGCTTAAATTTGCAAGTTGGATCCATATACATTAGGATCTCTTAAAGACTATGCTTAGGACAAACAATCGCTCAGCAAGATGAAGAAGAAGAGGTCAAGTAAAAGTATCTAGGGAGAATTCAACCACTAGATCAATAGGCTACAATGTTTTATATGTTTTATAGTATAAAGATACAAAGAACAGCAAAGGGATATGGAAGATTTCTTCAATAGATATTAGTCATCAAAGGAAGGTCAAGCTATACATAATCTTCCTATGAAGCGCAAGCAAGTGGTATGATTTGCTCACCTTAATCTTAAGAAAAAGCGACAAGAGTAAATAATATTAAATGAGAGGAACTCAGAAATATTAGAAATGAGTAATAATATTCATCAACCAGCATCTTCTTATACATGATCAATCTATACTAATGTAAATACAAGAAGGAAAAACAACAGCCAAGGAAAGCATATCATGCTTAAATGAGAAAGTAATTGCAATAAAGGAAAGTAACTACAGGATATTCTAAGAAGTGATTAGAAATATCTTCTAACATTTTCCAAAATCTTCTAAGATAACTTCTTTCAAATTACTTGATGTAATAAAAGTAACTTACATAACTACTCTAAGGAATATTCTTGTTCAAATCTAGTCCTTGGCATCTTACCTGAATTAGAATCCTATCAACCATTAAAAGCAGTTGCATGCAAACTAGCATCAGAAGTAGTTACACCCGTATCAAAATCAAAGCCACTTATGGCCTTTTGATCATAAGCATTAATATCAAAAGCTCCATTACCTTTTGATTATATTAAGCTTCTACTTAAGGTATAGACTTGGGACCTTTTAAATACTTGATATGCCTAGGCGCTCAATTATCACTAGGATTTACTATAGGAAATGAGAACCAAATGGGTCCTTCAAAGTATCGAAAAAAATAGAATGGTAAGGTTGGCGAACCGAATGCAATAGTTGACATGAAGTTTCTTAGAGGACATGACTCACCTACGAACACAACACGACTCGGCACTTTGCTTAATGTAACACATAAGCTAATACTAAGGTCTACTCGCCACTAATCTTGAGCTACTCAATAAGACTAGATAAGAGTATATAAATAGACTTGGAGAAGAATGTCCTATAAGGACCAAGTATATTCAATGTCTGTGTGGAATGTATGATGTTCTGGCTATAAAGAGAAGGGATAATTTATAGTAAGCCCCTAGGGTAACATTACAATTAAGGAAAATTATAAAAATGCATACATAAAAAGGAGATTCCTAGTATATACGAAAAAGGATAAATAGGACAAATGATAAAAAGGGGAAATAGTACAAAGTCAAGTGAAAAGGACAGGTGGTAGCTCGTCAATGGTCTCATACTAAGGAATCTTTGGGCAGTAGTTGAGTTGGATCATGACGTGGTGGCACTATGTTGCAAAGACGAGTAAGGAATGCCGTAAGTATTAGTAATATACAGAAAGAGAAGTACTCAGCCAGTAAGAGTTTATGTCTTAGCATTCGACAGGAAGCTCTCAGCAATTAAAGGATAAAGCAGGACTTAGTGTGCAGGGTTCGGGCCCTCATCATTCGATAAAGAGTTCTTGGCAAGAGAATAGTCGGCGTTGGCATAAGGGTTAGAGCAGAGCGGGGTACCCACCCGTAGCTCTCAAAGAGTTCAGCTACCATTTTGCTTGTCAAGTCCTATTTTAGTTTTCCTTAATTTAATCTATATTAAGCCTAGCTCACTTAATATAGATTACTCGACATAAAATTAAGGAAACATTTTTCTTAAAAAATATTTTGAAAAGAAAAATTTTTAAAAATTGGAGTCGCTAACTAGTTCAATTGGTAAAAAAAAAATGAAATTGGGGTTTTCTTTTTCTAAGAAAATAATTTTTAGAAAAATAACCAGAAAAACTATGTTCGGGGGTTAACTTATTAAGACTAAGATACCACGTAAAAATAAAAAAATTAATGGGCTTTATTTTTATATATTTTTTTAAAAAATACTAAGATATATAAAGATATGCAAAACATAACTAAAATGAATTTTTAAATTTTTTTAAATTTTTTTATACGGTTGCACTGAAGATGCTTACATACCTGTTAGTTTGAATCAAACTAATGTAATTATTTTTTTGTAAAATATTTAGTGGGTGGATTTTTTTTATTTTTGAAAATCGAACTAATTTTACATTTATTTAACCGTTTATTATTTTCGAAAAAAACCTAGAAAATCTAATTTTACGAATCTATTTTAAAAATACCTAACCTAACTAAATCTTTTGAAATCTCCCATTAAGATTTTTAAATTTTTTTTTTAAAAAACTCACTACGTATCAAAATATATATTTTTTAAACCTTACATGTAAGATACACTAGGATATGTATTTAGATATGTATTTTTTCTACATCCTATATGTAAGATTCGTTAAGATATGTATCTTTTCTAAATCCTATATGCAAGATACGTTAAGATATGTATTTTTATATGTATCTTCTTCGACGATACGGATCTTGGAGAAAAGGTAAGCTTATTTTTCAAAAAAAAAAAAACTAAAAAATATGATTTAACTAAATTGACAATTATCTAAAATATAGCAAACAATATGACTATCACAAAATATGTAACAAACCTACACTAAAAAATAAATTAGTAAAAATAATTAACTAATAAAATAAGATAATTAATTAAAGAAAAAAAATTTATTTCCCAAACTGGTCAAGTTGTGTGTGTAGCAATGGATCGTGTATGATGTGCGGTGTGCACCGTGCTCGGCAGTAAATCGTATGTGATTGCAAAGTAGCTTGTGCGTATGGTTGTGTATTGTAGTTTAGTAGGTCAGTTGCAGCTATGATAGTCGTGTGATTATGTATGGATGGTTGTGTGTGTGTATGTGATAGTCGCATGATTGGTGTGTTGATGACTGTGCGCATGTACATGTTAAGACGTGTGTCTTCGTATGTGATTTTGTGTTGGTAAGTTTGGTGTTAGGATGGTGTGTGCACGAGTGTTGTGAGGTTAGTGTGTGATTCGTCAGGGGGGGTTAGCATGTGTGTGTGGGATGTGATTTGGTGTGGTCGGGGCTGTTGTGTGAGTTTCGTGAAGTGTATGTAGTGTTAGGGGGTGAGTGTTGAATGTGTATTCGTTAGGGGGCGTCAGCATGTGTATGTGTTCAGGGGATGTGCGGTGTGTTTATGTTTAGTAGGGCGTACGTATGTGGGACGTTCGGTTAGGGGCTATTGGCTCATGATTAGGCAAGGGTGGAGTGAGCTGTGACGTGCGGCTGTGCGTGTTTAAGTATGTAGCTGATGTAGTGAATGCATTGCAAGTGTTTCGGTGAGTGAGTAGATGTGTTTAGGGGACAAGGATGTGAGGCGTGTATGTTAGGGGATTGTGAAAAACCATCTTAAACTTCACCGTCAACTCGCTATTAATAAACCACACAATTGAATCTTTCGTATCATTTTAGATATAGATTTTATCTCAACAAACCCTAAATATGATAACAAATCCTAGATATGGAAGATACGCTTTAAATTCTTTGAAAATTCGACTTAGTTTCTACAAATCTTATCTTAATTCGTGCTTTCTATTTTTTTAGCCTAACTTAGTCCTACTTGATTTAGCCTAAAAACCCATTAAATAAATCCTAAGCCTATTTTAGCCTAATATAAATTAGATAAAAAAAATCTACTTTATATCGGACTAGATTAAAATATTTTAATGAAGCTTGATCCTTTAACAACTTAAAATTTATTAAATCGATCACTCACCATTATTTGATTCGACTTTAAATGAACCGACTCGACTTCACTTGACTCGACTCCATACAACTTGACTCGATACAATAGGACTCGATACGACTAGACTTGACACAACTGGACTTGACTTGACTGCACTTGACTTGACTGGTAGATGCGACTTGACACTTTATAATTTTTATTTTTCTTCTTTTCTCTTAATTTTACACTGCTGTGTACCATTTATAGTTCTCGATAGGTTGACGAGAGAGAATTCTTTTAGCGAGAGATTGGAAGCCTCTTAGGTTTGTGCGAGTAAGTAGGCTAGAGGTCGGTAATCCATTAACTCCCCAAGGTTGTTGAAGATTTGCCCTTAAATCTTGGTCTTCTTCTTTGTCAGGCATATAGAGCATCAAGTCGGCAACATTAAAGGTGGCAGATACATAGTACCCTTCAAGCAGCTCAATCTCATAACCGTTGCCATTGATATACCTAAGGATCTTGTAAGGTCAATCTGCTCTGGGGGATAGTTTGTTCGTCCTCTTTCTAGGGAAACGTTCTTTACTTAGGTGGATCCAGACAATATCTCTAAGAGTAAAAATGACTCGCCTCCTTCCTCGGCTTCCCTGCTTCTTCTATTGAGCCACATTAGCCAGATGTTCGGTAACCTTTTGATGCAACTTGTGGAACTCTTTTGTACATTGCAAGCTGGATTGGCTTTCCCCTTGAGTGGTTGGGATGATAATCGGATCCAAAGGTAAATTCGGGTTAAGTCCATATTAGACCTAAAATGGCGACCTTCCTGTCGAGCTGTAAGTTGAGCAATTGTAAGCGAATTCAATAATGGGTAGGCATAGATCCTAGTCATGTAAATTCTTCCCCACAGCTACTCGTAGGAGGTTATTGACTATCCTGTTCAAAAATTCGATTTAGCCATTTGTCTGGGGGTGGCAAGAAGTATCGAACATGAGCTTAGTACTAAGCTTCTTCCACAGGGTCCTCTAAAAGAAGCTTGTGAACTTTGAGTCACGATCGAACACAATACTTCTTGGCATTCTATGCAGTTGTACAATTTCCTGCAAAAAGAGGTTAGCAACAAATAAAGCATAATTAGTAATGTAGCAGGGAATGAAGTAGCTCGTCTTACTGAATTGATCAACTACCACCATAATTGAGTCATGTCTTCTTGGCATTCAGGGAAGGTTGAGCATGAAATCTATGCTTAGGTCGGTCCATGACTGCTCAGATATAGGCATGGGTATGTACTCTCCATATGGCTCTCTCCTTCCTTTTGCATGTTTATACACCTCATACCTCGTACCTCTTAAGAACTTGGTGCATATCCTTCATTATCCTAGGCCAGTATAAATGTTCTTTCGATATTTCAGCCATTCTCTTTTCTTCAAAATGGCCGGCTAAGCCTCTAACATGAGCCTCTCAGACAAGTAGCTCCCTAGCCGAACCATTCGACACATAAACCTGCTTGCCCTTTATCAAGAATCCCTGACTCATGTAAAACCCAACTACAACCCCTCTAATGTTGCACTTGGTCACTAAGGGCCCAAAATACGAATCATGCTCATATTGATCGAGCAGAGTGCCATATCTAAGTACCTTAGCTTGCATTGTCATAATAAG
The DNA here is from genome assembly GCA_024138015.1 of Lumnitzera littorea. NCBI lineage: Eukaryota > Viridiplantae > Streptophyta > Magnoliopsida > Myrtales > Combretaceae > Lumnitzera > Lumnitzera littorea. The sequence continues at coordinate 88,728,992 of JAMXBB010000002.1, read as the reverse complement.
GCTATGACAATGATAAAGGGCATAAGCTACAGTGTTGGTGTTGCCTTTCTTATATTGGATGGCGTAACAGAAGGACTCCAATAACTCTACGCATTTGGCATGATGCCAAGAAAGTTTTTGTTGCCCTTGGAGGTGTTTGAGAGATTCATAATCTGAGTAAATGATGAATTCTCTCAGTAACAAGTAATGCTGCCAATTTTGCAGTCTTTGGATAAGGGCATAGAACTCTTTGTCATATGCTGAGTAATTCGGGGTAGCTCCTTTGAGTTTCTCGTTAAAATAGGCAATGGGTTGGTGCTCTTACATAAGGACAACATTAATGCTAACTCCAGGCGCATCACATTCAACTTCAAAAACTTTCTTGAAATTCGACAAGGCGAGTACTGGAGAAGATGTCAATTTAGACTTTATCTCTTCAAAACTTTTCTAAGCTTTCTCCGACCACTTAAACTCAGAGTTCTTCTTGGTTAGCTTGGTTAATGGTGTTGTTATGGAATTGAAGTTTTGAATGAATCTCCGATAGAATGAAGCTAGACCATGGAAGCTCCTAACTTCGATAGCATTAATTGGCGTAGGCCATTCAAGAATAGCTTGGATTTTCTCATCATCAACTCAGATTCTTCCCTCTAAAACAACATATCTAAGGAATTTGACTTTGCTCTAGCAGAACACACATTTCTTTAAGTTTCCGAATAACCTGTCGGCACGGAGAATGTTGAATACTAATTGTAAACGCTCAATATAGGACATGAGGTCGGCACTGTAAACTATAATATCATTGAAATAGACCACAACACATTTGGCAATCAGTGACCTTAGTACATGATTCATGAGCCGCATAAAAGTATTCGGTGCATTAGTCAGACTAAACGACATTACCAACCACTCAAATAGGCCATCCTTTATTTTGAGAGTAGTTTTCCACTCATCTTTAGGCCTTATTTGTATTTGATGATAGCCACTTTTCAAGTCAATCTTTGAAAAGATGTGAGCACCATGTATCTCATCAAGCATGTCATCAAGTTGTGGAATCAGGTATCGGTATTTAATAGTATTCTTATTGATGGTTTGGTTGTCAATACGCATTCTCCATGACCCATCCTTCTTCAATATTAGTATAGCTGGCCATGATCCATCAACTCATTTACCTGTTTCTTCAGCTCAGCTGCTTGCTCAGGATTGAGTCTATAGCCAGGTTGGTTTGGTAGCATAGCTCCTAGCTGAAGGTTAATGTAATGTTCAATGCCTCTTAAAGGTGGTAAGCCTTTTGACATCTCGATAGGAAATAGGTTAGCATATTCCTTTAGTATTATCTATACTTCGGTAGGTAATGTCTCGGCTTCTCTCAATTGTAAGAGTTTCCTGACTAAAAGGAGCATACACTCCTTAGCCTTGACTTCTTGGGCGAATTGAGCTCAGGAAATCACCAAGGACTTCCATTGTAGTGATCTGGTAACCTTGTCTTGTGCCTCTTGCACTTCCTTAGGACTCGTAGGGGTTAGTATAACCTTCTTCCCGTCCTTTTGGAACATATAAATGTTCCTACAATCATCGTATAATACCTTCAAGTCAAATAGCTAGGTCGGCTGAGTAAGATGTGTGAAGTGCACATGGGAAAGACGTCACACAACACCTCATCCTTGTAACTATGGCTAATGGCAATTGGTACTCTAACTTGCTCGGTAACGGGTAAACCTCCTTTCTCATTTAACTAGTGAATCTTATATGGCTTAAGGTGTGGAAGGGTTAGCAATTTCATGGCCTTAACTACTCCTTATGCTATAACATTGGTATAGCTTCCTCCATCAATGATCAAGGCACATAGCTTGCCATTCACTCGACAATTGTATGGAAGAGATTCTCCCTTTACACATTTTCGTTGGCCACAAAAGTGCTGAGAGATCGTTGCACAACAAAACAGTACTTGGCTCCTACTTTAAGAGGTGTAAGGGCATCGGGATCTTCCTTAAACTCCTCCCGTGTTGGTCCAACTTCCACTTCCTCCTCTCATTGAGTAGCACTTTCCACCTCGAATTGAGGCTTGTCTCCCTTGATCGTCATGTTGGGTCTTCCATCCTGAGCTCTGACCTTGGTCTTTTTGGACCTTAAGTTCCTTGGCTTTGCCCTTACCTCGACCCTCTTCAGATTGGCTTAGCACTTATCTTCGACGGTCTACCTAGGAACTATTTTATGCTTGGCCATAGTTCGATTGGCTTGGCATGCTACTTTTGTTTGGTAATCGAGGTTGGCTAATTTGGCTTTGCCTCTACCTCTCAACCCTCTATGCCACTTGGATGGCCTCATTTAGACTCCTAAGTCTCTGTAACTTCACAATATGACCAACCTCAGTCTTGAGCCCAAAAATGAATTCAGTTATGGTTTAGGTTTTAGGTTTGTTGATGTCATATCAAATCATCAGCAATTGAAATTCCCGTACATACTCATCTACTAATTTGCCACCTTACTTCAAGTCTTGGAGGCGTTGGAATGTGTCTTATTCATAGTAATCTAGAACAAACCAATTTCTCATAACTCTCTTCATTTCATTCCATGTCCGAATCTCTCGGTGTGATGTTTGGCACGCATTTTGCAACTTTTTCCACCATATTGCTGCATATCTAGAAAACTCTAATGCAACTACTCTAATATGTACAGCATGTTCATAATTATAAAAGTCAAATATCTTTTCAATCTTTTCCTCCCAATCTAAGTAGTTATTAGCATTGCCAGATCCATTAAAACTTGGAATCTGCACTTTGAGATGCTTGGCTCCTTAAGGTGCCCTCAGGTCATGCTCCTCAACAACATTGTATTATTCCTTTGCGTCAAACTCCTTAGCTTCATTCGGCGTGAGCCTCCTTCTTGTAACTCTATCGGTACGACAAGGTGTTGCTTGGTTCAAAGGAATGGGTATTGGGGCTTGCTACCCATTTATTTGTTGTCTTAACCTATCTCTCATTTCTCAGCCTTGTTTAATGACAACTTTCTCTCACGGCCCAGTCTTTAAGACTCTTTGCATCGAGACAGCTAAATTAGCCATAATAGCAGTATGGTCTTGTATCTGCTTATTAGTAGTACATAGTGTTTGTTGGGTAACATGACTACGATCGTAAGCATTACTCTCGGTATCGTTAATCTCTCCTTGGACGTTAGGATTCGACATTCTCACAACAAATCTTTACAAAAACACTCTTGACACAAGAAATTCCTACATACATAGAAATTACCAATTGAATGGAGGATTGCAAACTTGCTCTGTTCTTTTAAATGAAAACAGAGTATAACAAATGGTAGACTAGTAAGAACTATTGCAACATAGCTCTTGGTCTTAACCATAAGCTTTGATACCAGGAATTATATGATGTGTCTAGGAGCTCAGTTATCACTAGGATTTACTGTAGGAGATGACAACTAAATGGGTCCCTCAAAGTATTGAAGAAAATAGAATGGTAAGGTCGGCGAATTGAGTGTAGTAGTTGACATGAAGTTGCTTAGAGGATATGATTCACCTACGAACACAACAAGACTTGGCACTTTGCTTGATGTAATGCACAAGCTAATGCCAAGGTTTACTCACCATTAATCTTGAGCTACTTGGTAAGACTAGATAAGAGTATTTAAATGGATTTGGAGAAGAAAGTCTCGCAAGGACCAAGTATATTCAATGTCTGTATGGAATATATGATGTTCCGACTACAAAGAGAAGGGACTATTTATAGTAAGTCCTTAGGGCAACATTACAATTAAGGAAAATTACAAAAAGGAATATATAAAAAGGAGATTCCTAGTACATACGAAAAAGGATAAATGATAAAAAGGGGAAATAGTATAGAGTCAGGTGAAAAGGATAAGCGATTGCTTGTCAATGGTCCCGTATTAAGGAATCTTTAGGTGCAGTAGCTGAGTTGTATCATGACGTGGCAGCACTAGGTTGCAGATACGAGTAAGGAATGCCACAGGTATTAGTAATAGGTTGAAAGAAAAGTACTTAGCTAGTAGAAGCCTATTTCTTGGCACTCGGTAGAAAGTTCTCGGTAATTGAAGGTCCAAGTAGGACTTGGTGTGCAGGGCTTGAGCCCTCATCATTTGGCAAAGAGTTCTTAGCAAGAGAGTAATTGGCGTTGGCACAAGGGTTACAGTAGAGCAGGGTATACCCACCCAGAGCTCTTAAGGAGTTCAGCCACCATTCTACTTTATATTGTTTCTTGTCCTCGACAGGTCGATGAGAGAGAATTCTTTTAGTGAAGGATTAGAGGCCTTTTAGGCGTGCGCGAGTAAGTGAGCTAGAGGTTTGTAATCGATCATACTTCGGTTCGTACTCTAAGGTAGAACATCTTAAGATTTGCTCTACACAACTCGGCGTATTCACTAATATGCCTAGCGGGAAAGAGCTTTTATGGAGATCCTGAAAAGCAGTGACTATTCCACCAAAAGGCTTTCTTTTGGTTCAAAATAATCAATATGTACAATTCGAACATGTACTTGTCGAGATTCGTACAATAAAGGGAAAGTGGTTAGGATAGATGACAACACCTTTGTTGATAGTCGAGTTTCGTTCACTCGTTCATTCGGTTGCTGATTGGTTGATTTGTCTACATTCTCGGCTAATGTCGATAAATATAGATCCGTGTTTAATTTGAATTTAAGGAAAGTAGCTGGAATAGTTATCACTTGGTATAGTTATATTACATAACTATCCACTCTCCTTACATTTCAAGAATGTGTTTGATCAAGAGGCCTCCACATGTCTCTATAATCATTTCGATAGCCGCTGTTTCAGACACGACACTCGCCTATAAATATAGGAAAGAAACTTTATAAGAGAGATCTGGTAACTCATTATCACTCACTTAACTTTTCTTACGTTAACTTACTGACTTAGGCATCGTAGTAATCGCATCGGATTGGCCCCGGTACCAAAAGTTTCCCTTTCTTTGTAGGACAAAATTCAAATCCAAATTCTACTAACAACATTTGGCACCATTTATTTTTTCTCAAATACACCCACATGGCAAAGACTAGAATAACTAAGAGTGCAAGTACTGGTACTTCCTTCTAACACCTTGAGGGGAGGGAGGGGAGTAGGCATACTGACAAGCAACGTTTGGCTAGGCTTAAGCAACTTTGCCTCGACTTGGCCAAAATTAAACAAAAAACATGAAAAGATCCTTAATTTCCTCCATAATAATGTTCACCCAAACCAAAACAAAGAGCATGGTGATTACGACGCTGAGAATAGCGATGACTCAATCTATTTACCTGAATTATCGAAAAAGCAAGTTGAGGTTGCAATGGGAACTTTGGCTCTTGCACTAAAAAAAGTTGATAAAGGTAAGCAACCGTAGCAGGTGCACCATTTTGGACCCTCACATGTCAGTGCCCCTGCTGTAATAAGTAAGCACTTTCAAATTAAGAAGAGCCCCTTTATTATTGAGGTCTTAGAGGAGGTCATACTACGGCATATCAAGTTGCCACAATTTAAAACCTATGATGGAATGAAGGACCTTGAAGATCATTTGGAGTACTACTGCACCTTAGCCAAGTTACATAGCTTGAGTGATGCTGTAGCTTGCTAAGCCTTTCCTTCGATGTTAAGAAATGCGGCAAGTACATGGTTCAAACACTTAAAGCTAAACATAATTTTGTGTTTCAAAGAACTAGTAGAAGTGTTCCTTTAACACTTCCTTTCTAGTAAGCTTTTTATTAAGTACTCTTCAGTCCTTAACATAATAAAACAAAGATCAGATGAATCCATTTGAGACTATATAGCTAGGTTTATGGTTGAGATGGTCCAAATTCCAGAATTGGACATGAATGTGGCCCTTAACGTTGTAATCGATGGAGTCAAGCCCCACGGAGACTTTTTTAAGTCTTTCGCTAAGAAAAAGCCGAGAACTTTTGCTGAGTTCTAAGCTAAAGCCATGTCTTACTTCAGATATGAGGACAACACAAAGGCTTGGCAAGAGGCTGATTAAAATAAAGGAGATCGAAAAAATGATAAGAGGAGGAGTGCAAAAGATTGACCTAGAGCATATGATAATCAAAGTCCTAATACCAAGAGAAAGAGGCCTCGAATCTCGACATATTCATCTTACATACAAGTCAATCCTCCAATTTCGGGCATACTAATAGAGGTGTGTGGGCAGAATGGAGTGCTGCAGTAGTCAAAGAGGATGAGAGGAAACCCCTTTAGGCGAAATTCCAACAAATACTGTGATTTTCATTGCAACAAAGGAAATAACACGGATGAATGCATCCAACTTAAAAATGTGATTGAGGATGCCATATAACGAAGGCATTTACGTAAGTTTCTAGTGCAAGATGCTGAGAATATTAAATGACCATCTCAGAGGAGATGTGAAGACTAGGGGAATGTCCCTTGACCAACTAATGCCGGGAGACACACAAGAGATGGGCGTACCAGTAGAGCACCCAACAGGATAATCAACACAATTGTTGGCAGACTTACCATAAGCTGGTCAAGCTCTTTGAGCTTGACTATTGCCATAAATTATGTTTGCAATATCTAAGGCAAGAAGGTTAAGATTGACAATACAATCTCTTTCATGGATGAAGACTTTGAAGGTATCTAAAAGCCGTATGATGATGTACTTATGGTTAGTATGAGAATTGCTAACTTCGAGGTTCAGAAAATTCTTGTTGATATTGGAAGTTTGGCAGACATTATTTTCCAATACGCTTTTAACTAGATGAGATTGAAGATCAAAACGTAGCTGAGATCTTACAATTGTGATTAGTATGCTTTCAATAGTCAAATCGTTCGAGTGATCTCTCTACTAATCTAGATTGGAGATGATGAGCATATCGTAGAAGATAAAGTGGACTTCCTCATTGTCAAATGTTGGTTTTCATACAACATGATCATGGGATGGCCATGTCAACACTTATTAGGCATTGTCTCTTTTACTGCTCATCTCAAAGCTAAACTCCCCACTCTCATAGGAGTCAGTGTATGTAAAGGGGATTAATAGTTGGCAAGTTCCTTGTACATGAGGGCCTTAAAGCGAGAAGAGGTTTTTCATGTAGAAACTTGCTTGGAAGGAAAGTTAATCGGCATTAAAAGTGTCGAGAATGAGATGGAGGAAATCTCTTTAGGAGATGACTTTAGGAAAACAACAAAGATAAGGAAACCTTTGTCGACAGATATTCATCAAAGTTTGATTAACTTCTTGTAGGTCAATACCGATGTATTTGCATGGTCCCCTTTGGACATACCAAGTATCCCTAGAGACATTATAGTACACAAGATCCAGATTGATCCAAGTGTGAAGGTGATCCAACAAAAGAAAAGGTATTTTATCCCCAAGAGACAAGTAGCCATAAAAGAAGAAGCCTAGAAACTATTGGAGGCAGGATTTATTAGGGAAGAGCCTTATCCGACATGGTTAGTCAACTGTATGCTAATTAAGAAGTTTAACGGCAAGTGGCGCATGTGCATAGACTTTACAGATCTTAATAAGGCTTGCCCCAAGGATTGCTTTCCACTGCTGAAAATCGATCGGATTATAGATTCAACTGCTAGACATGTGTTGCTTTCTTTTATGGATGCTTTCTCGAGTTACAATAAAATTAAGAAGAACAAGGAAGATGAAGTTCACATGTCATTTGTCACCTATTTTGGAATTTATTGTTATACGGTGATGCCTTTTGGGCCGAAAAACACTGGTGTAACTTACTAGAGACTTGTTACCAAGATGTTCAAACCTTGGATACATTGAAACGTTGTAGTATATGTTGACAACATGATTGTGAAAAGTATGACAGAGGATTGGCATCTTATTGATCTTGAGGAGACGTTTGTTACTCTCAGGAGACATAACATGAAGCTTAATCTGCAGAAGTGCGTCTTTGGCATAACTTTGGGAAAGTTTTTAGGATACATAGTCACTTGGCATGGTAGTGAAGCTAACCCGAGAAAGATTGAGGCGATAATAAACATGAAATCTCCATATACGGTCATGGAAGTTTAAGAACTTATTGGGTGAATAGTTGCCCTTAATCGATTTATGTCAAGAAGCGTAGGTAGGTGCGTAGAATTCTTTAAAATTTTCTAGAATTTGAAAGAGATCAAATGGACTGATGATTGCGAAAGGGCTTTCAATGAACTCAAAAAATTCATTGTGTCACCTCCGATACTCTCGACACTTTTCTCTGGAGAGAATTTATATTTATACTTATTAATCAGCTGTCGAGCTCTTTCTTCTACATTAGTTCGAATCAATGGTAAGGAGTATTGACTTGTTTATTATGTGAGTCATGTCTCGTAAGGACCAGGGCATCGATATACGAAAATTGAAAAGTTTGTTTTAGTAGTGGTTCTCTTGGCAAGAAAATTGAAACCATATTTCGAGGCTTACTAGATTGTAGTCCTCATCGATCAACCATTGCAGCAAGCATTATGGAGTTGAAAACAAATGCCTCCATGTCTCAATGGCTAATGGATAATTTCTATAAGACATTCAAATTAGGCGCATGAAATAAAACATGCCAATGAAATTAGGTGTATGAAATAAAACATCCTAAGTAATATGAGCATGTGAAATAAAATATGCCAAGAAACAAGAATAAAATAATACATGACGGGAAAATACTGTGTGTGAAATAAATTACGCTTGGAAATGCTAAAGTGCAAAGCAAAATGCTCTAGAAATACTAAGTTATGCAAAGAAACGATTTTCATTCATCATAATATGATTACAATTTTTGGCTACTCAGCCTAGAACTGTCCATATAGAGGATAAACAAATTATAAGGCAAGTAATCCTATGACTAATTTTTGGACTAAGCATTTTCTTGATTAGAAGCCAGAGCCTTTTCAAAGTATACTTCCTTCTCGATGCTTGGGGTTTGGGAATAGGTAGATTTTTCTTTACACTCATAAGGGATTTCCTTGGATAGATGTTCTTCGTCATCTCCAGGATCCTTAGCATGAGTCTCATCTTCATCCTGTACATTAATCTTGACACCTGGATCCTCACTGTCTTCCTCATCATAAGTATTAACTTTGTCATTAGCATTAGCGAAATCCAAGCATGAGAGATCATAGTCAAGGTGAAATTTGAGGATTTCTTCTCTTGCCGCCTGGTCCCCTTCCAACAACTTCTTCTGCACTAATCTCTCATATTGTCAATTGGGAGTGATGATTTCGAGTGCTTCTTCAATAGAGGGCCCTTTTTTCACAGTCTCCTCTAACTTGGTAACACGAGCTTGCAACCCAAAGTTGTTGGTCTCTAGTTCCTTGGGTTGTATCCTGAGCTTGTTCTCCTCATCACTCATTGAGCAGAGTATTCAGCTCAAACCCCAATACTCCTCTTTCTTTTTATGAAGCCCCTCTTTTAGGTCCACAACTTTCTTGTACTGCTCATCAACCTTGGCCTTGAGGCTTGAGACTTCATTAGCAGCTAAAGAGTGTGCCAATTTCTCGACAACCAGTTTGTCTTGATACTTTCTAGCCTCCATCGCAGCCCTTATTCTTGCGTTCTCGGTAGTTGCTGTTTGAGCTTTTGAGGAATTGTATGTATCCTCAATTTTCTGTAACAAGTCGATATGGAATGATAATTATTCTGGATCACCTGGCAGAATATACGAAAGGTTATTGTTATTACCTTCTTCATTTCTTTGTTAGCCTCATCCAAGGTTGTTAGAACATGGTTGTTGATTTGAAAACAAACAGAAGCATTAGCAACTAAGCATACCTAACAGTTTAAAGGATTCAATAGATACTTACATCATATAGCTTGGCTATGATATAAGCCTTATTACAACCACCAACCCTGTCGACGTCTTTCTTCACGATCTCTTTGTCTTTAGGAAGAATAATGCCTTCCATTAAGGCGAAAGATTTCATCTTGTCACCCAAGGCCGAGTCAATATAGAAGACGTTGTGGCTACAACAAAGGATGAAGTACTCGCTAACCTTCGTTTTGGGGATGAATTTAGCATTGTTGATGCCAAGAGCTTTGTTGTGAATGGCCTCCTTTGGCCTTTTATCTAACTCTTTGGACCTCTTGGTAAGGGGTTGGCCGACAAGTTCCTTCCCACTTCTCTTATTAGTACTCGGCATCACCTTTACCATTAGTGATGACCCTTTAGTGGCTATGGTAGCTTCAGCCTCATTTTGGGGTTGGGTTTCTTGACTATCCTTTTTCAGCTCCACAATAGATGGAATGTTCTTCGTAAGAGGTTCTTTGATATGTGTGGCTTCGGCTAACCCGGGCTTCTTGCTCCCTTTCTACTTCTTAGCTGGTTAGGAGGTCTTCTTTTGGGCCAGTACTTGCTTCACTGCACCCTCCTTTGCTGTTTTCTTGATAGTAGTCAGTTTAATGGTAGTAATAATGGTGGTTGGATGCTTGTCAGCTTTCGACTTCTTAGCCTTTGCTTAGGCCAATAACTTAGCAAGATTCACCTCACTAGCACCTATTATCATATCCCGGCATAGAATCGGATGCGTCATCACACAAGAATACCTATTGAAAACTTAAATAAACCTGCTCATTCATCAAAAGACAACATTGTTTATATGATAAAGGGGTTGCTATATCGGAGTTCAGTTGAATTACCTGTTACAACTTATGTGTACAACATAATATTTGCATCAAAACATAATCCAACTTTTTCCTTTATCATCTTCATAGTAATAAGATCCCTGACTTAGTACAAGCTCCATATAAAAGTCGTTGACTCCGACTCATGCTTTTAGTATAATATCCCCCCTTAGCGTTGGGCCCTTTACGATGCTATTAACCTTATGATAAAACAATTTATCCCCTTAGCTACTGAAGCTAAGTAAGAGTGGATAATATGCAATGCAATATAGACAATATGATAGACAATATTACATATTACAACTAAAGCGTTTCAATCATAACCTACAGATTCAACTTCACATATGCATTCGCCCAACTAGGCATTTACTACTAGCAATGTAGTATGCTATGCTCATGCATGTGGCATGCGTTGGTACCAATATCCTATGCCCTCCAAACTTCTTCTGGTTAGTTAACATAGCCATGCATCTAGATACAACGTCTAGGAACTTGGGGCAATAAGGAGTTGCCTAAGAGTACGACCCCCACCAAATTAGACTATACATTGTAGTTTACTATTTAAAAAAAAAGGCAACAAGAAGTTGCTTAAGAATAGGACCCCCAACTTTACAAAATTAGATTAAATACTATAGTTCACCAAATCAAAGTGGCAACATTGCCAAATTAGACCACACACTGTAGTCTACCAAATTTGACTATCAAAATGGTCACAATGTTCGGGCAATGCAATCTATATGCTTCCAAAAACTTCATAATGCCATGCTTTTTTCCATGATCATTTGGAAGCCTTATTCTGAAAGTTCTAACCTGTAGGTCCCTTTTTATGCCATGTCATGATATGTAATAGCAACTTAAGAATATCAATCAGTACAATTAATCTTTTAATCTTATTCAACCTAGTGATCTGATTCTAGTTTTCAAACTCTCTCTAGCGGAATTCTAGTATCTTACTTAGGGTTTACTTAGGTGAACACTTAGAAGATTGAGTCAACAATTACTCAACTTTCCTGGTTAGCATAATCATTCGTAAGCATAAATCATCGCCCAATATGGCAACATAATAGTTTAACCAAGACATAGTTATTGTCTTTCAAAATCAACACATCAGCATCCACTATAGTAACATATCAATTCACCCAAGATATACCTATATTTAATCAATACAGGATCAAACAATATACCGTATTATGAGTAGCAATATATTTACTCTAAGCATGGGTTAGATTCACTTACTTGGACTCAATAATAGTGTAAATTCCTAAACTCCGCCACATGGTCCTTCCTTACTTATCAAACTTATGAAAATATAACACAGTCTCCAAATCAAGTATAGGTCAAACCCGAACTGTTATAAGTTTTCATTTCTACGTTTTTAAACTACGTTTGATTATATCTTACTCATTTATTATCTGATTTCAGTAAACTTTATATCGTCATGATCGTTATTTCGAGTGCTATTGATATATATTAAGAATCAAAACTAATCAATATTGCTAAATATCCAAAAATATCCATTCGTATTATGACTTGACCATACACTACCCTAACTTCATAATTGACCCGAGTAAGCTTCAGTATTGAATTAAAAACCTTAAAAATTATACTTTCTAAACTTATCTAGCAACACTTATTATACCCCAAAGTGTTCATTTGATACATATTTAATAAACATTCTAATAGTACTAGTTATTATATTACATATTAAGCAAATATATAGGTTTATATTAGGAAAATACATAATAAACAGTATACAAAGCCCGATTAATTTCATGAAAAATCCTATAGAATCATAAAAATATATAGTTTAGTTATTGATCATCAATTATATTAAATTGGCTATTATCTATTTTTACGAAAATAGCGGTTTTAGCTCGAAATTACGGAAAATTAAGGAAAATAAATAAATTTTTGAATGAGATAAAACTTAAATATTCCAAACATCATTATAAATATCCAAAATTCTAAACATGTAGGGTTCATTTATTAATTTCATCAAAAACTAATTTCAATAATTCGGTAAAATTGGCAATTTTATTCAAAATAATTATAAAAAATAGTAAACATGGATATTTTCAAAATTTCTTACTACTAAAATTTAATACATTATATAAATGTGTTATAAAAAAATTTTCAGGCCAAAGTAACATTATTAAATATTTTGAAAAATTTATTTAAAATTCGTTTGAACAAGGCATGTTCTTAAGAAAGTACCATAAATCAATATTATTTTAAGAAAATAAAATTACTACATGAAATTACACATAAAATAACCAAGGAAAACCAAATTTCATAATTTTATATGCTAATTTGATATTTTTAGTGAATTAATGAAAATCAGGCAGTAAAATTTGATTCACTAGCGCACGATGCTCTGACCACCTTTTGGCCACCACCCTATGTTAGCTTACTTTCTCTCTCCACCATAACTTTAGGTCTCATGTGGCTCCTTGTCAAGTTGTCTATAGTCTTAGGAATTGTAATTTACCATATTTTCTTGTATTTTTTTTGAATTTTTTTCTAATTTTTTCTAATTTTATAAAATTATGTTCTTGTGTTTTTAGGTTCCTAAAATATTGTAAATAATGTTTGGAGCCCTATTTATAGGTTTTAGGATTTTTGCATGTAAAAAAGTAAAATTACACTTGTTAATTTCACGTTTTCTTAGGCGCCATGTGTCATTTTCTCCTTAACCAAGTGTTGACTCATCATTTGCAATTAAGCCTAGCTTGACACATCATTTGGTGACTCACGCATTCAATTTTTTTTATTAATTTTTCATTATTTTACCTACTTTTATTATTATTATTATTATTATTATATGTATATATTTAATACATATAATGCATATCACATGTAAATACATATATATTATGTATAATTCAACTTCATTTATTATTTTTGAAAGTTAATTAACTTATCTCTAGTATTTCGTTATATCTAAAAGCTTGAATTTTACGATTATTGGTTTTATCAATAAAATAATGTTTTTCTTAAATTAATATTTTTATATAGTTTATTTTGAGAAATTGACTTTATTTAAATTACTTCATCTAACTTTCTAACTTTACTATGAAGTTTGAAATAAAACTGATAATTTAGTCTGGCGCCCTAAATTTAAGGGTTCGGATCTTAGGGTTATTGAATTAGCTTGAAATCTTGGGATATTATACTCATGTTTGCAATATGAAGTAGACATTAATATTAATGTGATACATTCTTTGTGTTGAGTAAGGCTCAAAGGCAACAATTCTCTCCCAAGTTACGAGAATGACTTTCCTCTTGTAGCTATATTCGGTATGGTGATTACTCATTAACGTACCTTCCTCTTCGAAAAAGATTGGCTCTTCGCTCTCATAACACCTTATTATTATCTTGGCATCTTAGAAGAACATTTTGTTCTTTCTCCTTTGTTGGATCTTCTTTGTTGCAACGACCTCATTCGGCATCAGCTCGATATTCTTTGTGCGGATTGGTGCAGTCCATTGTGTTTAGAAATCTAACTCTTTGTCTGAAACAATAGACGCGAATTTGTCATGCCACTTATGGATCTTAGACTCTAACCCATCTATGAACTTCTGCCCATGTCTTACAACTACAAAGTACCATCCATCGAGTTGCATCCTAATTGTAAAAAAGTACCGAAATAGTTGAGGTGTAGCTTTGACTTCAACTTTTTCATAGAGTATCTTGAAAGTTGCTAGAAGTTGATATGTGTTTGGTGAGAACATACTCGGTATGACTCGAAAATAATTGAAGAACTCCTTTACAAATATCGAGAAAGGGAAGCGCAGCCCAAAGTCGAGATATTTCAAATATATGTAGAACTCATGCTCCCTTGGAAAACATACCCTTTCCTCTTCTCTTGGCCTCCTAAGATTCCACGATTCAAGAAAGTCTTACCAATACTTGTTATTTGAAATAAGGACATTGTCGGTAGCACTAGCTGCACTGTTTGATGAATCACGGAAGTAAGCTATGTTATTATATAGATACCTAGCCTCAGATCTTCTTTCCTTATCTTTTGGATAATTTTTTGCTATAAGTGAGTTGATTCACGCAAGTTTATCCCACCACTCCATGACATTGTCAACTGAGTTGCTTGAGGAATATGCCCTCTCGCTCCTCTTCTAGGGGGGAGAAGCAGCCTTAGATTCAGTTGCTTCAGAATTTGAAAGGATAAGTTGACGAATTATGTTGCGAAACATACTTAATTGACTATAAAGAATATCACATAATTTGAAGACTTTGAGAGAGAAAGCTTGTGGATGCAACTGAAGAAATTTGTTTTGATTTTGAATAGTCCCTTAAATACGGATGATTTATCCTCTTAACTGCAAATGAGTCTCTGATGGAAATGATGTGTTACCTAGATGATGGTATAGATCATTGATGCGTGTTTTGAGATAGAAATCCAATGATTGACAAGTCTCTAACAGTTATTAGGCCTGTAGCGTAATGATAACCGAGGTGATAGCTATCATACTCTCCATTGTTTGGTTTGATTGACAAGTGGGAAATTGAAAATTGTGACTTTTTGATTAGGATGCGATCCGTCTTCCTTCCTACCTTAATTGGCGTCTAAGGAATAGTTCCCTATTAGGCTCTAGAGTATTAAATATTTACTCCCTTAATCGAATCCTTAAACATGGGAGTTAGGGGGCAAATGTTGATAGTTGAATTTCATTCACTTGTTTGTTCTGTTGTGGATAGGCCGAGTTATCTACATTCTTGGCTAATGTCAAGAAACACAGATTTGTGTTCGATTTGAATTTAAGAGAAGTGGCATGAACAATTATCAATGATGCATTGCCTAGATTATGGCCTTCACCTCTTGATCAGCTTGGAATGAGAAAGAAGTAGAAAGAGAAGCCAAGTCAATAGATGATCTTGTGTCGATTGTTGATGTTTTCTTTTCATTGCAGTGAATTGAAGTAGTCCCCTTGATAGCTGGAATAAGATCTTTAGCGATTTGTATGTAACTAGATTCGTTTCCAAAAGCCAAAGGTGTGAACCTTGACTAAACTAGAAAGGAGCGGTTGTGGCACATAAGGAAAATGGAATATGAAACTCAATTATGTATCGTCCGAAAGGCTTATGAAAAGGCTTGTGCCAAAGTTACTGAATGGGTAAGTTGCTAATCCCGAAAACGAACTTTGTAATGTACTTTATTAGCTGGGTTACAAGTAGGCATTTTATTAGAGGTTTCTATTATATCAATCTACCTTTGTATGATTCCTATTGAAGTGAAATGATTGAATTTGAATATTTTTTATTTTATACATAAGTAAAGCATTTAAAGCCGTACTTACTCCACTCTTTATACTCTTCAATTTTCTATCGAGGTCTATCCTACAGAGGTACTTAGATTGAGATTGTAGAAACATGAGCTTGTGATATAGCTTGTCGTGAAGGAAAATGAGGAAAACCTTTTATAGATGACAGAGCTCTTGCCTAAAACTAACAAAAGTGACTTAGCAACGGAGAGTGAAGTGAGCCATTAGTAGCTCACAACTTGAATCGGAATAGTCCTAGCTTTAGGAATGAGCTACTTAAATTACTAGTGAACTCATATTGGCCAAAGTGGAAGAGAAGGAAATGGTAGAGAGTTTATCCTATTTCGATTTGATTTACCTTTCTTTTAGTTGCCTTCTTTCTCCTATTTTGAGGATTGGTCAAAGAGTCTTGCTCTGCATTTTGTCTATTGTTGGGAGATCTAATGTCCCATCAATAAAGTGAGGGCTTTCTGAGCCTTCTCCATCCTTAAGAGTTAAATAGGGGGCTATAAAGTTAGAAGCATCATGGATTTCCTACTTTGGCATTGAGACAAGATTTGAATGAGATTAAGTTAGGAAGTTTTGGACATTCCTTAATGTCCCGTTTATTCATGGAACGTGAGAAGGGAATGAATAATCGTTTGCTTTTGAAAGAGAAGAAAGCCTGACTTCTTTGCGTAAACTAACTCATCTGAAATCTGAAGTAAAGAAAAATTAACCATTTTTACCTTTTTACCAGTGTAGGGTAAGTTGTGGCAATAAAAATATAAACTTTCTTAAATAGAAACAAGAACTTGAATAGGAAAACAATTGGGCATAATAAATCTAACAAATAGAAATCTTCTGAAAGCATATGAATGATCTAATATACCATCAAAAGAAGCTTCTCCATAATAAGTCTGCTAATAGCACGATGGAATTGCCCAATTGTAGCCTAATATGTTGCCCTTACTTGCAACTAACTTTGTTTTGGATAAGGAGAGAGAACATCTTCCTCCTATAAAGAAAATCAAGAAAGAGGGAGAGACTCTTGTCGAAGGCCGTGCTTCTCCCCATTCTATACAATCTAGAGTTGAACTTTGGAGATACAATTTATGATAGGGCTAAAAGTAAGCCATTTGCTATTACAATATGGGTTGCTCACATTTATATGGCTTGGCTTTGCCATCGCTCCTATGTAGTGGTCAACTTAATAAGTAATATTCTTACCATACCATAATGCCTATTATCTAGTGCTAGAAGCTTCGCTAGAAGCAAAGGAATCTAGTCTAGGATAAGAATATCATACAAGATATTTTAGTGAAATAGTATATTTCAAATCAAATTCTATTCGAAATAGAACAAAATTATATATAGTTAGAAATTCTTTTAATATTACTTACTATATTATGTTATGATTGCATCGAAATCTTTCATAATTTCGAGTTAGCAACTTTTTTTTTTTTTTCTGCTTCATTCGGAAAATAGAAGAGTTTGTTGAATAAAAAACTTAAAGGAGGTTTACGGCCAAGGGTAAAGATGTTCGAGCGAGGGTTATTTTAGAATGTACTAATTCTAATTGAAATGGTCTTAATAAGGAATTAAAGGGATTTCTAGATATATTACGCAAAAGAATCGATATAGTACGTTTAGTCGACACAATACGCCTAGTCAAGAAAAGAAATTTCTAGAGGAATTGCCATTGAAAGAAACTCCAATTGTAATTGGGTGAAAGGAAATTGTAACTAAAATGGTGGGAAGTAGCGCAACATGCACATTAAGGAGCACAACACCATGGAGTCTACGAAACAGCTATTCCGTTTCTCTATTAGTCGGAAATAGAGGGGAACATTCTAGTTGTAAGCACTCCGTTGGTTGGGGGCTATGTCGCCTTGCCTTTTGATCGATACATAGTTGAGGGGTTCTTCTAAGTGCTAAGGCATTGAATAAAATAAATACCAAATTCAATGAAAAATTGACTTTTATATATCTATATATCATAAAAAATAAAAAAGGAAAGTTTTCAATATACCTGTGTTCCCTCGATTGTTTCATAGAAACAATCATTAGACATAGACAATATGAATTGTAGCCTAGCATCCTAACCCATGGAGCCATAGTACTTAGCTTTCATTTGCTAGCGTTCGAACTTGTTGGATTGATATCCAGTTCCACTCGTCAAATTATGATCCACTAGGATAGAAATAAAGTTCTCAGTTAAACTCTTCTTTGGTGTCAAGGGAAAAGCTATAAATAGTCATCCAATCAAGCAAGTATGATAGAGATGACAAGAAAGGTCAAGAGTGGAGATGTGAGAAAAATTTAGTTCAATGGTTTTGATAAACGTTTTACTTTTACTTTTTTTTTTTTTTTGCAGTTTTTTCAAGCTAAGTATTTGAAGCTTGAATCTATTTTGAACCACTTAGCTCCACTACAGCCAATGCCTCTCCTTCATGGCTAAGGCGTATTGCCTTTTGCTTTCCTTCTTTTTCTACCTAACTTGAGTTTTGGTAGTGTATTATTCAATTTGGTACGTTATTCATGCATTTCGGGGTGAACGGGAAGAAGTCTAAAACCAAAGGCACCTAATATGCTTCCTACATTTAATGAGATGCATCTGATTTAAAGAGCCGTTGGCTTTAACCTTTCTTTCTTCCACTGAAGCTTTCTTCCACTTGATTTAGCTTGATCCCATTTCTATTAAAGGGAAATGGAAATGAAATTGGATCTTTTAGGCATTCTAGACATGCACTTTGCATTTCCATACATTGGAGTGAATCAACGAATGAAAGTGTAAAAACTATAGTTTAATATGCCTTCCTAAACAGTTGAATCACTTCTCAAAAGAATGTGCTCGAAGATGGGTAATTTGTTCTAAAAAAATCTTACTCCAATATGACTTAGCTGGCGAGCGATCCCAGTTCACGACAGAGAACAAGACAGTAAGCGATCGTACCTTTGTTCGCTTCTTGGTAGTCGCAGGAATTTTCTTGTAGTTTGACTTCTTCCTCTTGAACTCACTTCAGGAGCTAAGATGAATTATTGAATTTGATCGAGAAAGTCACTGAATTTAAGATGGAAGCTACAAGTAGAAAGCTTAAAGCAACTTTATAGTCTTTGTATTGCAAAACCTCTTATTAGGGAATTGCATGCTACTTTCTCTCCTTACAACGTAGTTCTAGCTTTCTTTAACAGTTTGGGAAGGACTTTGATCATCCGGGGATGAATTCTAGTTTGCTCATTTTATCATTTAATTTAAGTTAACGTGAAACTCCAATCCTTTTTATTTCTTCTATTTCCATCGTGCAATGATAATGTGCTTTCACCCCATGGTTCTCCCATTTTTGGTTTACCTTAGGTATTTTTACCTTCTTCGACTTTCAACTTGAACACTTTAAGTGGTACGACAAGTGATCCAATTACCATCCTTCCTTTCATAGCAGTTAAAAAATACTATCATGGCTTCGTTGCTTTATCTATATTTATCTCTTCTATAATTCAACAATCCTAACGTTTCTTGAGTATTGATTAATATGTAATCAATCGAAGACTACTTGAAAACGGCTCTTTTGTTAAAAAAACAATGGTATCGAGCTGGAACAATTTGTTCTTCTTGAATACCTTAATTCAACGCTAAATATGTTTGAATTGAATGTGAAAAGGGATAAAAATAGTCGAACATTTGCTTTAGAGTTAATTTCTCTCATTACTGCCAATGAAATGGCGTAAGCTAGCTTGTTTACTCTCCTAGTAGCCTACATTGGAGAATTATTGGTGGACCTTCCCTTGAACTGGTCACGAAGCTCTCCATTAAGTTGTTTAGGTTCTAGAATTCCATTGCGCTCTCCTAATTCAAAGTTTTTTCCTAGAAGTTTAAAGCTTTGTAGAAAGGGGGGGCGAAGAAGGCTCAAGTTGATCCATTAGCATGGTTAGAAACTTCCATGATTGCACTTTCTGTTAGGGGAAGCAAAAACAAAAAAGAAGTATGATATAGGAAATTTTAGTAAACTTAATAATAAGCTTTTAAAAAAAAAAAGTTGAAAAACCATGGCACTTTTATTTTTCTTATTGAGATAGTGGAGACTTTCTTTATCTACTAGTAGATTGTCTTATCTTGCGTTTCCTTACTTGGAATCCACCGATCAAGTGGTACATGAGTTCGGTTCCTATCTACCATTGGTGTTAAAGGGAGAATTGTTAAATAGTTTGATCCCTTCATCTTAGCTCAGGTCTACTCAATGTTGGAGCATAGTTTAGGACTCGATTCTCATCATGTGCTTAGGAGGACAATTACTAAGACATTAATAAAATGATAAAACCAATGAAATGGGTCCTTCCTAATAACCAAGAAATAATAAGGTTTAAGTAGGGTTTTAAGCAATTTGCATAATAGTTATCTCTTTAGATATGACTTACCATAGAAATAACCTCACGAGCTAAATCCAATTTGATATAGCTTACAAGTTCGAATTCAGGATCACAACCTTGCTAAAGGGTTGATAAGAGTGAATGATAAATATTAAGAGTACAGGACCTAATAACCAAGTTTTGTCAAAGTATATAATGATATTCAATGCCTGTAACTAAAAGAAGTTAAATTATTTATTGCATATTATAAGGGTAAAAGTAATTAAAGTATATGTAGAAGGGACAAAAGAATAATGTAATTACAAACAATAAATAATAATTTAGAACTAATTCTACAACAAAGGTGGTGTTGACATTTAGTTGTTAACAAAATGTCAATAGTTAGGACGTACATCTTCTAAGACTTGTGAAACACTCAATGAGTAGGAGGAATGAGAGTGAGCTGCTTAGATTTGTATAGTAATGAGCTAATTATATTGACTGGGCTTAGCTGCTACATATGATGTATAGCCTATTCGTAGGTCTTGGTTGGTAACTTGCTATTCTACTCAGATTACTTGCTTAGAAGAATGTCCTCTAGTGAAGGGCAAGTCAAGTCACTGGTGGTTAGTTAGTCTCTTGGCTTAGTCAGTCAAAATTTTGTGGGACTAGTCACTGTAGCTATTACTTGGACATTCTTCGGAGTTGCTCATGCTCAACTCTCCCTAGTCTCCCTCGGTCTAAACAATCGATAAAGTGAAGCCTTAGTAAGAAAGGTGATGCATTCTAAAGGAATGGACTGTATGGTTTTATCCTCTAATGGTTAGTTGGTAGAATCCTTTGTGTAAGGTTCTAGAGCCTTTGCATGTGCGCTTTGGTAATTGGACCTCGAGTTGGATTCCTCTCAACAAATATCTTGCTTCTTGAGGTAATGCTATTTTAGGAATAAGGACAACATCTATCTAGTTCAAAAATGGAGGAATAATACCTAATAGGTCTAAAGTCTAGATTATATCTCTCTTGCCATAACATGCCAACAACGCTAATGGAAAATGCTTAAGGAGCCATATGGGTTCGAAGTTTTTAAAGCACTAAGCTAAAAGATAGTACATTCATATCCTCACTTAATAAAGTGGAAATTTGATCTAAAATATTTCCCTAATGCTTTCTTCATTAGTCTTAACAAGGTTTCTGTAGAATTTGTGAAGTTGTTCTTATAAACCAACGCTTTATAAATTCTCTCCCATACTACCATCTCATTTACCCTTTTATTTGACTAAGCAAAACTTGGTCCATAAAAACCCAAATCAGTCAAATTTGCTTTCACAATTATGTTGCAAAAACTTTCCATTAGTTTCCTATAACGGGGGATTTCCACCATCCTTCTCATAAGAGAACATGATATCTTTAAAATTCCTTTTGCAAAATATGGTGCATCATTGGAATGTCCTATAGATTCCAACCCTCTCTAAGGTACCCATAGTATTTATAGATTACGATCAACATGGATCTGTAAGATGTTGGAGAATTGAGAGCCATTTGCTAGAAGCATAATAAATTTGATATGATTCTTGTTAGCTTCGTGTATAGTAATATCAACATCCTCTTCTATCTATTTACCAAATAGCTAATTTGTTGCAATTTGTGCACTATGTGTCAAGATACTTTTGATGTATTTATGAATATTATTTATAAAAGGCGAACATTTATTGTANAAATGCTTGTGCTCATTGAGTTGCTATCTAAGTAGCATATATGGGATGAGTTGCTGTTTTATGGTCACTTGACTACCATCCCATCTTGCAAACTTGTTTTTCGTGGACTGGGCATCTAGGCCCCAAATGTGAAATTCTGTTTTACTTTAATGAATTATAGTTTGGCCAAAAAAAAAATAAAATGAAATAAATAACTATCAGACTTGAGAAACTAGTATCTAAGTCTTCCAAGCATATATATATATATATATATATATATATATATATATATTGTATACCTGTATCTTGAGTTGAAGTAATGGAATTGATAAAACTGTTTCTAACAGGATTGATTATTTTTTCTCCTATATGTAAATACTTTTTTCTTTTTTAATTTCATTGAAAAAATAATATTTATTTTTAGTAAATTTATTTTATAATATTAAATTTTTGTATTAAAAAAAGTTATAGGAGTTTGGTGAGTTGGTCCATTTAACCTTCTAAATTGTATAGATGAGCTAAATGTCGCTGATTGATGGGTTGACTTGCCCAAACCTAAGTTATAATGAGGTGGTTGGGCTTAAATTTTCAATTTTCTTATTAAGTAGGTCACAATAGGCTGGCTTGTTTAATTAACAAGCCAATGTGGGTTGGGATAGATTAACTTGCTTGAATAGCTTTAATGGCTCCCATGAGGTGGATTTTGGTGAGCCATTGCATTTGTTATTCTAGACATCAATGAAGGTAATTGGAACATTCATTAGGGAATTTGTAGAAACATCCATCTAGAATGGAGGAGACACCACCCTTTTTGTTTCATCTACTACTTTCCTTGGTTTTCTCCCTCCCTTGTTAGTTATATATATATATATTATTGGGAAGATGTCACATTACAAGAATCCCTAAATCTAAGCCTTTTTATTAGGCCTGAGGAGAGATTGCATGTAAGGCTCTTCATTGATAAAGCATTAAGGTTCAATAAGAGATAAGAAGGTGAGCTCTTTAAAAGAGTAACCGGTTCATGGTTGTGTAGGGATGATTTTGGAAATTCCATAATGTAGGATCTCTAGGGTATAAATAGATTGTGAGGGTTGGGGGTTAGATGTGTTGCATGGTAATTTGAAGGCTCTTTTAAATGGTGGAATACAAGGTGTCTAGCTTGAAAAAGATGAGCTTAGGTTTAAGTTTGGTTACTTAAAGAGGTGCAAGGTCTAACAACTTCTCTTAGATTTTGATTAAGATGTAATAAGACCAACTTGCTTGAAGCGGCTTTCATTAAAGAAAACTAAACAAGTGAAATATTTCTAGATGAAACATGTCCTTCAATTGATAATTTAATTGTTAGAGCACTTGGCTAAGAGCCATAGATTTGACTACTATTTTCATTACTGTAACTAATATTGGTGACCATTCAATTACATTTAAAAAAAAATCTAGTCGCTTTCATACATGAATTAACAAAATATCTCTCTTCTTTATTTTTGTTCACTTAAGTATTAGGTTGAGCTCAATTTAGCTCCACCCTTTTCCTTAAGAAACCTCTCATCAGCATCAAAGTCTACTATAAACTTCCAAAAATGCATACAAAAACATTTTCCTTCATTTCTATTACTTTATAAAGTCTATAGCTTCTTCGGGATTGTTGATTCTTGATGCAATGGTTGTTTGATTCTTTGACTTATTAGATGTAAACTTGCATAGCACAACTATTCTTAAAAAATAATTATCTATTGATTCAATTTCAAGATCAATAGCTAACAAAGCACCTCCATCCACTTTACTAACTTAACATGGGGCAAGATTAGGTTAAGATACATGCATCTATCAAGAATAATGCAGAGAATTAGGAGTGATGAAACTCATTTAATTCATTTGTTTATACATTATCTACTCTCGTCGCATATTGAAAATATTAGCTACCAATCAACTTTCTTAATACTAAAGATAATGATCAATATTAATTTAACTCCTTAAGTTCCTATTGATTGTAAACATAGGTTTCGGTATTCTCATTCCACTTAAAAGTGTAGTGCATATTTGGGTATCAAACTAGAGTCTCATATCACTAGGCACTAGCTTAGGGAATAATTAAATTGTTTGATTACTCTATCAATAGCAACATTACATAGAAATGAATTTGTTCTAATGAGGTCATATGTTTAGAGGAACCTAAAAGGTCAATTTAACAAGGTTGTTGTAGCTAAATATCTCATCATTGCAGCTCCTTAAGAAAGCCTTATTGTTTAAAGTGACTGTAAGGAGGCATCTATAAGAAGCAATAGGCAGGGAGATTCTTGTTGCAACAGCACCACTTCTTATAATAAGCACTTCCTTGGAAAAGGGTATAGAAAATCTTAAAATCATTAACTAATACTTTTTGCAAGGGAGGCCATTGTAATAAATGCGCTTTTTGCAACAAGTGCATCCCTATAGCAAGTTCTTAACATATGTCTAGAAATTGTTGTAGCGATGCACTCACTATAAGAAGTGTAGAGCAAGTTGAATTCAATCCTTGTAACAAAATAGAAGGTTTATTTTTTTTAATATTTTATTATATATATTATTTTGAATACTTTTAAAATTTAAAATCACATTTTTAATATTCAAATTATGTTTTCCCTATGATAATTTCTCTATAAGAAATAATAAATATAAAGTACTGTCAAGCGAAAAATTTTAATAAGATCATAGAAGTTGTATAATAATACTAAAATTCAAAATAACCAAAGTAATGTTGCATAACATATTTTCTAGATTTTAATAAACAAAACATGGACACAAAAAGAGGGATAAAATTGCCTAGAAGATAACAATGTAGAGTTCTAATATGGAAATTTAAAACATATGTAAAAGAAAAAAAACGTAACTCAAATAATACCTCTATAGATGCTTGACAAGTAGAAAACTATGTCCTTGACTAGAATCAATTTGTTGTGGTCTAGACACCTCTTCTCTATTCTATTGTGATTAGCACATAATATAAGATGGCATGGTAAGTAATGATGTGATATAGGGTTATATCATCCCCTATCCTCTAGCTAATCCCCCTTGCATTTGTGATGGGGGAAACATCAAGTAGAATTGACTCATTATTGGCTGTGGTTGTCCTTCAGGGACTCTAAATGAATGTATGGTGCAAGCTAAAGGTTGTTGTTAGATGGACTACTCATTTGTCCTTAAGGAAAAGATCTAGGGCACATATAACTGTATGTTAGCATAAATCCTGAAAGATTGCTTAGGCACTAGCTACTAATATGTCGATATACCTTTTGACTTAACTCCATAAGCATTTAGTGTAGATCTTGGTTCTCTACCCTGAACTCATTTATCTCAACTTGTGAATTATTTAGAGAGCGTTCATTCACATTACATCTAACATGCCTAGATTTTGGTTTGGGCTATTATAACCCATCCCCCCCCCCTCCACACACACACATCTAGATTTGTTTTCCAATACTTCAGTAAGAATCTCTAACTCAAGAATTAGATCCTTCCCTAACTCCTGTGATTTGTCTACATATTTGGCCTTCTTTTGTACCATCCTCTCTTGTAAAGAAAAATAAACATAAATATTAATTACACATTTCATTTAAAGAAATTATGCTTGTAGAAATGAAAATATATCTTTACGAATAAACATAAGGTTAAGGTCATATAAGAGCTTTATAAACCAAAAAGCTACTATAAAATATTCATGACCAGAGAAGGGAACAAAAAGAAATCCATCAATTGTCAACAAAAGATAGACTACCTCATATTCATTTAGCATAATCCGAACTTAATGTCCTACTTGTGCAGTATAACACAAAATGGATTTGATTTTATGCGATTCTCAACTTCTAGAATAAAGAAAAAATTAGTTGTATTACTGAACATAATTGGCATAATCCAAAATAAACATGAGCGGTTCCTCTAGAAATGATTATGTGGGTCACTTTTGCATTATAAATCAAGCATCTTATGTTTTAAAACACATTATAGAGAAAAAATACTTGATACTATGAATAAGTAAAAAATAGAACATCATAGTTAGATAAATTATTAAAAAATAAAAAAGGGGTATCATAGGTTGCTAAACAAATAAATAAACCAAGAACAAATTCCAAAAAATATTAAAATGGAAAAACTAAAGTCTACTAAAATCTTCACACTAAGAAATTATACATCCAATTAATACCGAAACACAACAAAAAAATCACTGAATAATGCAAAGTTTCTACTATCTCCCACTAATTATCACACAACATAACATAGATTAACACAAATAGATAAAAACCCATAAACAAATAAAAAATTCAATACACCATTAAAACAGATTAATTTTCTAATATGTTAATAGCATGATAATACATTAATATCACAAGAAAGGGAAACATACATAGCTCTTACATAGGAAATTTCCTTCTAAATTCTAAAAGCTTAGCATTAAAAGTATCCTATAGCTGCGTGACTATCTTCTAAGTTCTATATTCTCAATATTTTCTTGATTTTGCTTAAATAGGAATATTTGCCATGTTACCATCAAGTATTAAATGGAATTATATTTGATTTTCCTCTTAAGGAAACTCTAATGAAGTTATGCAAAAAATGCATCTATAAAGCTTATATCATAATAAAACAAGAACTAAGAGGTAATAAGACCATAATGAAACTATGCACATTGTTTTTTTTTTGTTTTTTTTGTTTTTATCAATTCTTGGTTGGTTTGGTTGTAATCTATCCAATTTGCATTATTGAATATGTAATAACCAATCATAAAAAATTTAGGATTAATGAATTATTTTTAAAAAGCTGACAACATTAAAATGATTTTGAAGCATAAAGGATATAGGAAGTTATCCAAAATATTGCACTTATTCTATAATGGATATTAGTATTTGGATGTGAGTAGATCAATAGGCTTACTTATCAAGTACTTAAATATGTAAAATTTGCCCAAGAATGTGACAACTTGAAGAATTTAATCATTTTAAAAAACAACAATCTAATCATATATGGCGAAGATGAAACATCATCTAATTTGAATCGAGTTGAAGGAGATTTTAGCTAAGTTATAGTAATGTAAATTAAACCAAGAAGATAAAACCTACAAAAACAATAAAAAATTCGATACAACATTAAGATAGACTAATTTTCTCAAATATTAATAGTATGATAGTACCTTAATATTGTAAGAAAAGGGAAACATATACAACTTATTCATAAGCACAAAATTACTGAACTTAGCGTTAACTCATTGTGCCCACTTAAGAAACATATTATTAAATAAGCATTACTACAACATAATAAACAAAGTCATAGCTTCAAATGCAACTAAAAGAAACATCTCCACCTATCTCTAGACCATATATTATATTACAACTCAAGAGTCATAACTATAAGTCAACTCCATAGCAAGAGCATAATTTACAAGGAAATTCAAACTCATCCTCAACTCATCTAACAACCACAAAGACTTTCTACTCCCTTTCATGTATTAAGAAAGTCGAATACTTATTAAGAAAAAACAATGATCTTATCAATCCAAAACTCATATTCATTGTAATATACTTAAATGTGTTCTTTGCCTTAGCATTGAGCCAATTAGTAGAACTACCCCTATGTTTATGAGTATGCACAATTAAATCAATTTCTCTACATTTCTGCAAATTACATAGTTGTATACAAACTTAAATAAATGTATATAGTAGCTTGCTATTGTGAAGGAAAGAAGAATTTATATATACCTCTGTTTCCAAATGGCATATGAATGACTTACTCCTTACCATATGAGGATAGGGTAATTTTTCCCTATTCTTTTTATTATTTTCCAAAAGGGCCTACATAAATAAGATTCATAAAAATAGAAAATATTTAGGATATAGTTGCATTAACAAAGTAAACAAAACTTTAGGATTACCGTATATATAGGGTCATTCTCATAGAAATTGTATAGAGCCATTTAATCTACTGGTCGATGGTGTAAACTATATGGCACCTTTTCTTAAGCTTTCTAGCTCCCCCCTTGTCTTTATAATGTCTCTTACAATCACGTCGAAACAAATAATAAATGTCTAATACCTTATGATTTAGACAATCCCACCAGTGATGGCTTCTTAGCCAATTTGGTGCTTCAAACTTTTCTTGTTGTGTAACCAGCCTTACGGTCATATTACATCAAAGTGTTAAAAACATCACATTAAATGTATAATTAAAGTATATTACTTACCATGATAATTCTAATCACTATTTCTCACATCTCTCTTGACAATGCAAACCATGCTAGCCCTTTGTCGTTAGGAACAACTAGTAGTGCGTCTTATTTATTTGCAATCTTATCTCTATACTTAAGATATGTAAGTGATCTCCCTCGATAACTCCTTTGTTTTTTTCAATCTCCATAGAAAGCTGGGGCTAATGACCATTCTTAAGATAATACTCTTGACAATATGTGCCTTTGTACAAATCACAAACTCTCCTCTGCCTTTTAGGGGCATCACCTTACTCAAGGGCTACAGCATTATTGTTATGCTTAAGGGCTACAACATTACTAGCATCCTCAATAGCATTTGCATAATTGTCATCATCAAGTCCCCAATCTTGTTAGAGATCATTAGGGCCCAAGTTTAACAAGTCCACAAATTCAATATGTTTAGCCATCTTATACCAAAAAGAAATAAATTAATAAATCAAACTTATCTAAATATAACAAAATGAAAAATAAATAAAAATAAGAAAAATATCATATATAAAATAATATTGACTATGTGTTAATCCGCTTCTTCTCCATCTATATTAGTCTCACTATAATCCATTAGAGTTAAGTTTCACCATGCCTAAATCGATAAATATACTATTAATTAGAATTAACTAAGATACACTTATATCCTACTAGAGTGCTTCATCAAGCCATGGTTGATTTATTATATCATCAATATCATCATTCATTTGAAACAATGCTCGACTTTCTAGTCACCATTACTCTTCTTTAGGTCTCTCAAATAAATTACTTGCTAGCACATGTTAGTAACTGCGTATGGATCATGATTGTACCAACTTCAGCTAGTGTTTACGCTTATCGTATCTCTATTTATGCTCTCTAGTTGGTGACGATGTGTTTCATACCATCTACACTTGAAGAGGAACACTTGTCGACCTCCAAATTAGTTTAATTACTTGATATTATTTAGTGATCCATAGGAGACATTTTGGCTTCCATTACACTCACTTATAATGGATACTTTACTATTATGTGTTTTTAAGTTGACTTCCTTAGACTCTGTAAGAAACCCAATTCTATTCACCACACACTCATAATAAACTTTAATATGATTGTATGGACCCTAAGATAATGTTTTGAGGTCATTCGATACTTCCTTCCCACTATATGCTTTTTTCTACATTATCTACATGCCAAAGCATTGAATTAATTTAATTATTTATTATGTTAATAAAAACATTTTATGTTTTAGGCAATTTATATGCCTACCTTATTTTTGAACCACCTAGGAAATTATTATGCAAGGATCTAGCTTACATCTCTAACACCATATGATAGCATTTTTTTTTTTTTCAAAATCCCTATATGTTAAAGTCAATAACAAAGTCAATAGTAAAGTGTATAGAGAAAGAGTAAAAGGAGACAATGAATATCTTATATATGGTTGGACCTTTTCACAATTATTCAATACAGTTTAGTACATCTTATTCATTTCTTCATCTACATCATCATAAGTAAATGTACCCTAAGGGTCACACAGGTTGATTAAGGACTTGTATGCTGAATTCTAAAGACACATCAAGGTTATCTTATTGCTTATGAGACTTGTTTAGTTTGGATTCCATATCGTCGAAGTAAATAGAGCAAAAAAGAATACTTTCTCCAACAACATAAGCTTCCATTATAGAGTCTCTCGGCCTTACTTTATTCCTAACATGCCCTTTCAAAGTACCTCAGTACCTCTCTACTACATTCACTAACCTATACTGTATTGGACCGCAAATATGTACTTCTATAGGCAAATGCACCATTAGATGTACCATGATGTCAAAAATGGTAGGTAGGAATATCTTTTCAAGCTTACACAACGTTATGACTATGCCTTTTCTCCACTGACTTTAAGACATCACCGACAAATCTCTTACATAGAGTTCTCTAAAGAATCGTGATATTTCACAAACTATATCATAAATTTCGTCATGATGAAACCCATGTAAAACAACTAGGAGAAGATGTTGAAGTAACATATGATGATTGTGGCTTTGCGAACACTTCAAGGTTGCCTCTAACTAACCTAGACATGATGCAATATTAGAAGTGTACCCATAAGGAAGTTTTACATCTTTTATTAGGTTGCACACTTCTCTTACATGATGTGAGTATATTGTGTTAGCGGCTTAATTGTTTGACCTCGTTGAGTTTTAAGATGCAACTTAAGTCGAACAATCTCTTACAGTGGCCATCTAACCTTCTAGGTGTCTTAAGACTCAACCTTGATGTTTAGTAAAGTACCAATCAAACTATTACATATATTTTCTTTTTGTGCATTACATTAAGGTTATGTCTAACTTCTAATTCCCTCTAGTATGGCAATTCCCAAAAAATGCTTTTTTTTTTTTTTTTGCACCAATTAGTACTGTCATCATTTCACCATTTTCTTATCCCAATAGATGACTTTCCAAGAACTATATCTTCATAATTTGATAACTATTGCAAAATGTCCTTGCTTGAAAACTCTCTTGATACAAGTCTCATCTCTACTAATCCATTAAATGTTTAGGTTTCATGATGTAAGTTTTGAGTCAAGAGTAAGAATCATTTATGCCCCATGTAATGGAATTTAGTTTGTGAGTGCCTAGTAGCTACATTTACATTACAAATAGGTTAAGCTTTCTACCCTTTAGTGATCAATCCTAATATGTCACCATATGTGAGAAAATCATAAATTTTCCATAATATGACTTCCTACATAAGAAAAGAATGTTCTGCAACAACATTAAAAGTGCAAACCTCATATGACCACAACTCCTTCAACTCATTGAATAAAGGTTGTAAGAAAACATCAAAGTCCTTAATCGATGATCTTGACCCTAGAATAAGTAAAGACATTAGTAAATATGGTTCTTTTATGCATTTCTTAGAAGGAACATTATACAAAAACAAAATTACAGGTCATAAACTATATATGGTACTCAAGTTACTCAAGGGGTTGAAATTAGACACAAGCACGAGTTTAACCTGGATCTGGAATTGATAGGTCTTAGATCCCAAAAATGGGAACTGTAACCGCCCCCTTTTATGGCCAATTCACGAGGCAAGTACATGGAACCAACTGATCATGGTCTGGTTCTTGGACTCGTAAACTGCATCTTTTTTTTTTTTTTAAGACATGTTATTTAGCCATAGTAAAATTATTTCCAATATATATATATATATGTATACATATATTTCAACAGCGTTGATTACATTACAAATAAATAAAAAAAAAGGTGAATAAAAATTTATTTTACTCATGGACGGTATAGATTACACAATACGAAGATATTATAGAAAAATAAAATTATATGTTACAATAAGGAAAATAACAAAATTATATAATGAAGATTTATAGTATTGTTCAATGGAATAGAAATGGTGGGGGAAAAAAATTCAAATTTTAATGTTGCTTCGCAAGTGACTTCATATTTGCTAACTAGAATCAAACCCTCATAGTTTGATAATTTATTTTTTAAAAAAAAATTAGCATGTTCGTCAATTCTAATTTACAAAAAAAAAAAAAAAATTTAAGTTTACGTGATTAATTAGATTGTTTGTATTGACAAAAAATCCTAAAAAATTTCCACCATTTTGAAAGTGCTAAAGGTAATATTCTAATTTTCAAAACAATCGGTTTAGTTTTGTTGTAATTACGAATTTTTTTTTTAAGTGTCGAAATTTTTAAGAATTATAGTTAAGATAGCTAGTCACTTTCATCTTGTTAGTGCTCGAGTATAGATCTTATTGTGCTTCCACTCGATGCATTAAAATCACTAAAGCATTCACCATCTTTGCTAGATGTCCTACATGGTTCCTGCCCCTCGTCTTTTTGCTTTTGCCTAATCTTCGATGTATGTAAGGGCTTCTATGATTACTGCCAATAGCGACGCTTTACGAAAATCTAAAATTAGTCCAGTTGTGCTAAAAGCTTGTTCTATAGCAACTATTGATGCTAAAGCCACAAGGATATGTATTACTACTTAAAAAAGAATTAGAAATGTTTTTACACTCCTCTTCTACCAATCGAGGACATCGAAGTCTTGGATGTGAATGTTGCCTCCAAACTCAAAAGTTGTGTTAAGGTAGTTGTTTAGTTCTATTGAGGCCCTACTAGAACCTCTTTGCCTTTTTAATCTTTGCGATGGTAGATGATTTGCAATAGGTAAACTGACAACATTACCTTGTTGGGAAATAGTAGGAGACAATGGACTCACCGAAACTTGACCACCATAAATGTATGAAAAATATTATAACAACTCATGCAACACCTAGATCATCTGTCGAAGGACATTATTTGTAGAAATTGAGTAGACATCTTGTGTATTGGAGAACTTATCGACATACTCATAGTAACAATTTATATGATCAAACAGACCATCAATTTTAGTACGAGGGTCTAATATAGTAGTAAGGAGATAAATATTAAGAATGTCTCTATAAAAAGCCAACCATTTAGTAGCCATATTGTTAATATGTTCTTGTAAGAGTAGATCATAACATACGTATACCAGAGTAGCTAGTATGTTTATAACTTCTATAACTAAAATATGAAAGCTAGGTTAGTATAAAAAATGTTTAATATAACAAGTAACTTGGTGTAATGTTCCCAATCACTTGGATGCAGTAGAACCTCTTGGACATGTTGTACGGCAAATCAACATAAATCAACTTTGAACGGGATAGTACCATAGATGAGCTCATATGTTAAGTTCCACCTTTGCTATACATCTCTTATGAATTTAGGCATTTCCCCTAGCTTTAGCAAAATTTCATCCAGTTCTTGTGAATTGTTGGTTTGTTTAAAATTTGATCAATTACTTGTTTGATGGGACACGTTTTGAAGTCTAAACAAGCTAGGCCATTCTTAACACACATGTTTAGTATGTGATATGTACAGCAAATGTGAAAGAATGTGCCCCTAAGTGTGAGTTGGCATAGTCTTTGTAGGTCCAGTATTGATGCCGTATTGGTTGTAGTGTTATCAAAACCAATAGAGAATATTTTTCTATTCAACCTGTATTCTTCTAGATTAGGGCATAGAATGGTGTAAATATTTTGAATTGTATGGTACTCATTGAATTTTCATAATGCAAGCAACTTGTTCTGTAACTATCGCTTTTCATCCACCTAGTAGCAAATAACCTTAATGTATGTGTTTTGGTTCCATTTATCCATCCATATGTTTGCACAGATGGAAACATATGCATTAAGAGCACTTAGCATAGCTATGAGTTGTCGCATGTGACTGTAGTAAAGATGAATATTTGCTCTACACAATGTTTGTGAAGAAAACAACCGAGCGTTAGGATTTAAGCATTCTTGTTTGTAGGACTCAAGAAATGGATTACTACTTGTCTTAAAAGAGAGACGCATACCAACTATCATTTTACATAGACCTCCTTTTACTTTTTCTCGGAAAATGGAACAACGCAGAACTTTGTGAGGTAGATGGCCTTATTATTTGTTGTTGTGTATCCTTAAGCCATACTATAGCGACCCTAGGAGGGGCCTAGTAGTATTGCCTAGAATTTTCATATTACGTATGCATCTATGATAAGAAAATTGCCTTGCAAGTTAGAGATTGCAAGACTCTAAATAATTATTCACTAGGGTCTTCAATTTTTGTTCATTGACTCATTATTTAATACAAATAATTATGGATGTCTATTTTTCTACAGTTTCTCAGAACTGCAGAGAATTGGTATTTCCTGTCAAAATAGTGAAATAAGGTAGACAATTCTAGAAAATTCTAAACTTACTAAAGATACTAAACTTAATTGAGATATTAGTTGTTTTCCGAAGTATTCCGAATTAACTACATAAGCTTTTCATCATACTGATTCACTGGTAGCACTTTGTACTCAATTTCTATGCTTGTCTCAACTATTGATCAACCTGCAAGGAAAAGAACTATTGGGGTGTAAGCTTACATTTAGTGAGATAATTATCCTCATCAATACTGCATGATAGAAATTTATTAAATGCACAATTATATGAATGTATGAACAATCGGTATGTCGCATGCAGTGGCTTAGGAACTACATATGACTTAGAATTATGTCCCCTGCAGTTGGGGTTTAGAGATAATTAACCGACCTAAGTCAAAATCCGAGTTCTAGACCTTGGGTTTTAATTTATTTGCACTATTGTGCTTAAGTCAAAACAAAACTATGTATATATACATATATATACTTTCATTACCGAATAATATATCATATTTTTAAAATCCCAAGTCCAACGGTGTGATGGCCTTCGCAATCTACAAACACACGCCCTAAGCAGAAGCCACAAGATACGGCCTCTCGCCGACGGTTGGCGTCTTCCGGCGCCTAGCAAGCCCGTTAACTTAGGACAGAGACTCAATAAAAATGATAACATAACTAGCGCTCAATCCTACAGGAGGCCCATCCTCTTGTAATTCTCTTCCCATCTTCTACGTGAAGCGACAGTCGGTGTTATCCGAATGTAACTATGAGGAATGTATGATCTATTTAATTTCTTAATCGTATAAGTGATTAACTCGATTTTCAAGGTGATCAAATAATTTCATTCCATATAATTGCACGTATAAATTATCACAAACAATTCCCATTATTATATAATTAACAAGCTAGAGCATTCATTTACAAATTCATACATATGCATTTCCCATATCCCACAAGCATCCAAATTTATATATATAAGTTTAGGTGCATCTATTTTACAAGCAAAATCAAATAAAGAGTCATCGAGAATTTACTTATTCAGCTATGCGGATCAATCAAAACAATCCGGGATAAGTCGTCTCCCAAAAGCCAAGTTCCTTGGACATCGCAAATATAATACTACAAGGATTTGAAATAGAATTTGGAAAACTAAACTAAAACCCTTTTAGTTATATTTTTAACTTAGTTTCATTTTTTTTTTTGGTTTTTACTTAAAGTTTAATCGAGTATAACTTTCTCGTTTTAAATTCAATTTTTATGATCTTATAGTCAATCTTTATCGTTTTTGAGTGTACTTTAATGTGGTGAGGTTATATTTTTGTGATGAGGCTCGAAAAACTGCACATAGGTCAGAACAATAGTGATCCTCATGATTTGGGGTGCTTTTAGGCTTTGTTTGGTTAAATGGCTTTTTGGTAACTTGGGAAATTCTTCAGGCTTGGGCTTAGAACTTTATTCCAAACTTAAAATACTCCTTAAGGTTAGACTTCCAACTTTGGTTTATACTCTTGGTGCTAACAACCACTCCTTTAGCTTTTACATGGGCTTAAGTTATCAAATAGGCTTGTTTTTTGTTCAAACTAAAGTTAGTGACTTTGTTGGGCTTATGGAGTTTTAGTGGACTTCTTGTAGGCCTAGAAAAAAACCTTTCTTAATATTTTAAAGTACTGGTTAGAATGTTAATAAAGGCCCAACTTAGAGTTCTAGGCTCATTTTGAGAGTTTTAGGCTTAGTTTTGAGTTTTAGACTTTGTATACTTGTTTTGATTGATCTTTTCACTTTGTTCACTTGGTTTTATCATATTTTTATGTAGCTTTTACTTATGTTCTAGATTTGGTCGTGATGAATCTAAGGGGTTCTCACTTGGTTTTTCAACTTATTTCATCATTTCCTTAAGTTTAAGGGTTAGATTATAAACCTAGGTTACTTATATTTAAATCTTAACTTAAATTCTCTTCCATGGGATGATTACTTAGCTCATACATTACATGAAAATAGTAGATCTCATACTTATTACAACTTACATATCATAGTTCATATCTCATAAGGTTGGTTTCTTCATAAAACCTTTATGTAATGGATTTTCCTTTACTTAAGGCTAGGTTTAAGTATCTTTAACTTAATAGAAATGGAAATAACATTTAAATGACTCACATACACTTCACGTCCAGCATGATGTCTCCTTGTTCATGTACACATTTCATGATTTTCTTAACTTAAAATATTTCATTCTAAGTGTTAAATATATATCTTTACATAATACTAACTTAGCATGCTCATATTTCAACTTTCATGTAAAGAAGTTCACAAGCTTACTTCTTATGGTGGTCTAGCCATTTTATCATCTTATGATCATGCTAATATCTTCATGAAAATATGGTCTCTGAACAAGTAATACTAAACCACTAACACAAAGAAACGACTTACTCGTCCTCAAAGTGGTGGTGCAACTAAGTATCCTCTTAGCTTGTTGTCTTCCTTCCTCTTCTTGTAAGTTTTTTTGAAAGCTAGGGTCTTGATCTTTGAAGTGGGTTTTTGGAGATATTCTAAAGTTCTTAAAAGTGGTTTTTGAAATTGACAAAAGGAGGCAACAAAATCAAGCTTTTGTGCTATGGGTTATGAAGCAAAAAGGGTGGCGGCAATGTGGAGTTTTGTAGGGTTAGGTTTTTTCTTTTGATTTGTGCTTGAAGTGAGAAAAAAGGAAGTGAAAATGAGAGTGAAAGAGGGAGAGGGTGGCGGATTTTTGAATGGGAGGAGAAGTTATTTAAGAAGCTTTAATTGGTTGTCTTTTAGTATGCATAAATGCTAACTTTTTGACAAGACTAGATGATGTAAGCATTAAGGGGTGAATAGTAGATGTATAAGATAATTGAGTGATTGAAAGTTGATAAGGCATGGCCTTCCTTAGGCTCTCTTCCCAACCAGCCATAGGGTATCCTCTTTGGGCATTGAGTTATCTTATCACTTAATTAAAAGTTGAACACATAAAATAATGTGATAACTTATCCATATGTAGTATAAGTGAAGGGGTGATAAAGAAAGTGTCTTATCACTAGTTTTTGATAAGTTATCAATTGA
Source organism: Lumnitzera littorea (assembly GCA_024138015.1). Lineage (NCBI taxonomy): Eukaryota > Viridiplantae > Streptophyta > Magnoliopsida > Myrtales > Combretaceae > Lumnitzera > Lumnitzera littorea. Next base: position 88,692,113 of record JAMXBB010000002.1, on the reverse strand, counting down.
TAAATGATTCCAACTTTTAATTGATAAGTTATTTAGGGTGATTGGTTGGTTTATTTATTCATGTGCACAAGTCTTATGAATGAAGATAAGAAGATTGTCTTATATGAAATTCTTTTGGAGTTTATTTCTTAAATTGATTTGTATGTTATCATTTAATTCTTATAAAATTATGAAAATTTCTAGAGTTTGAATAAAATTATTCAAATTAAATTATCAATTAGTCGCTTAAGGTTATAAGTCCTTAATTGTTTTAGGGTTTAAGGTTTTGAGTGACTTTTGAATTGAAAAATTAGATTAGTTTTTAAATGAAAACTTGAATTCTTAGCTTAGCTTATCCTTGGAAACATTTGGGAAGTACTCTTAGTTGAATCATAAGTTCGCTAAAAAGTAGGGTTTACAACTTATTCATATGTAACATGGCTTATAAGTAAAAATAAAAGAATTATCTTATATGAAATTCTTTTAGGGTTTTGTTCTTAAATTAATTTGTAGGTTATGATTTGCCTCTTAAGAAATTTTAGAGTTTTTTAGAGTTAAATAAAATTTATTAAAATTATATTTTTAATTATTTATTTGGGGTCATAAGTCCTTGATTATACTAGGGTTTTAGGGTTCGAGTGAGTTTAAGTATGTTTTAGGATTTTTCACCAACTTGGGAGTAATTGACTTACACTTAGGAGTTTAAAATTATATATATGTGTGTGTGTGTGTGTGTGTGTGTATCATATGATAGATTAAGAAAAGAGAAGGAAATTGCTTAATAATATATTTATATATATATACATATTGTAGGGCTATTTATGTATACAAGTAAAATAATTTTTGTAAATTTATTAATTTATTCCTTTAATTAGCTTAGTTTTATTGTTTATTATTACTTGAAATAATCATTGATTCGTTCGTTATCAGTTTTATATGATTTCACAAAATTATTGATAATTTTATTGATTTATGGCTTTTCAAGCATTAAGATAATTTGATAAAGTTTTAAAAATTTTTATGATTTCATATTTACGATTTCTATTAAGTTTAGGTTTACATTTTTAAAAGTGCGCGTATGTAGGGATTGGGGTTTTTTTGCATGATTAGGGTTTCCAAATCCTATAATAGGGCCTTTCAAGTTTATTTTAAGTTTTGAGTTTAAAATTTTATTTGGTCTTTATTTTATGTAGTCTTGTCAACTTAAGGAAATATCTATGATACTTGAGTTCGACATCATGTTTAAAAGGTTAAATTTACAGAATCTACATATACTCCATCGAGTGTTTTGACTGTATGTGCTTCCTCAACGCTCTGTATCGGTCACCGGTTTTACATGCGTTATATTTGTTATAATAATTAGAAAATGCACAAATATTTCCATCTTCACCTGTAATTTTATGGAAATGTTTAGTAAATATTTTGGTTTTCAATGGCCTTGGTGGCTTACGATAGGGTTCTCCTCCATTACTTAGAAGGCCTTTCATCTCCTTCTTCGGTTACTCCTCTTCCTTTGCATCCAAGTTATATATAGGCATCATTTGCTTAAAACTTAGTGGAGGACTTTGCATTACATTAGGAGCTTGATCCTGTGTGAAGTCCTAGAAATCGTAATCTGGCTTTATGTTTTGCATAGAGGCATCGGATGATGCTAGCACCTTGCCTTTATCACCACTAGTCTTCTTGTTTGTGACACTGCAAGAAAAACTTGCCATAATCTAAAAACATAGGTTGCTTAATGGAAAAAATTTAATATGATTTTAGGTCATAAAAATTCACACAAGCTAGAGATATGAAAGCAACTAAATGTGGAAACTATTATATTAGAATGCGAAATTGAATGTGTTAGTAGAAGAGCTTAATAATTGCTAAGGAAAACTTTAGCTTCTTATGTAAACTATATAGCAATGATGTGTTTTGTAAAGTAAATAGCAGAAGAAATTTTGCATTTGATGAATGTAATTCTCCAATTTATGTCCTCTTCTTTTTTTGAACTCTTCAATGTTTACTTGCCTTCATTCAATTATTAACATCAATTTTTTCACGTCTTTTTCAGACTTTACATAGCTTAGTTCATAAACTTTTCAGATGCAATAACTCTACATTTTAAAATTTGAATTTGCGTTACCACATTCACGATTTCATGACCACAATTTCTTTTGCATGCTTGTCATCTCCATTATCTTTTGCCTTGTTCAATCAAATTTTTATATTTTTTTTCTATCATCTATTTCTCTCCCTCTCACCATCTCTCCTCAATAATGCATCATGTACATGTACAAGTGAGATGGGTAAAGTCAATAGTGTGTAGGCTAGGTTATAGGTTTGTCTTTGTGCATGTCACTTTGCAAAGAAAGGTGATTGATAATTTGATACAATGTACATTTGTAAATGTATAAGGTTTGTCTTACACCTACATGACTTATCACTTCCAATTAATGGACAATTTTTTTTTTTTTTTAATTTCTCCTCTATGGATGAACTTAGGAAAAGGATGAAAAAAAATCGTCATGGGCAACTTGTCGAGTTAAGGCAGGTTAAACCCGTCGATTCATGATGGGTCATTGTATGTGACTCGTATAGGACCCGCCAAATCGGTAGGTCCACAAGGTAGCTCTAACTTGTCTCATGAGTCTCGATCCGATTCATGGACCTGCTTGGGTAAGTGCAATTTGGGTTACGGTTTCAACTTTGAACATGCCTACATCTAGTTGAAACAATTGATAGCAGTATACAAATGCAGCCTCCTTTCCAAAATTAGGGAACTTCTTGTCTAATTTCCTCTATGCTTGAGTGTTAGAGGGATGCCTTAGAATGTTTTCATCATCAACATTTGCTTTACCATGCCACCTCATATCCAAAGCCTTTTTTTTTTTTTTTTTTGCATAAAAACATTCATTGGAGGTGTGGAATCAAAGGAAAATGCCTTAACACATTCAACACATCCTTTTCTTTTTGTCTATCATTTATGAGTTTCTACCTACATTCATTACACCTTGGGTAGTAGCCAAGATTCTTAAACTCTTTCCTAAACAACATAAAATCATTATGACATGCATTAATCAAGTTTGCATCCATGCCCAATGCATGTAGCATTTGTTGCACCTCATAGTAAGACAAGGGCAATTTCTCACCTTTAGGCAAAGGGCTTTTCACAAAAGATAACCAACCATTGGAAGTCTTTATAGATCATTGACCATCTACCTTGAGGTTCATCATTTGGATAATGGTAGAGAAAAGAGAAAACTTAGAACATCCAGGATACATCTCACTTTTTTGGATCTTTAAATGTACCACTCTAAGCATTGGTATCAACTTCATCACCAATCCTTTCATTCTCTGAATTATCCCCATTTTCAATATTACTCCGAGCCATGTCTTCCAACATCTAATAGTTCACATTATCCTCAAATATCTACTCATTAATTCCTTCATTTTCATCCATGGTTGTATGATCATTGATTCCTTCATCTTCATCCACAATTGGGATTCTAACCCCAATTAACTCACTCATGGCCTTAGTTGCTTGGGGTTCATTGAGATAAACCCACCTATTGTAAGCCCAAGTTAGTCCTTTACAAAACAAATGATGTTCAATAACTCTAATTGGATGCCAATTCACATTCAAGTAATCATGGTAAGGGTACTGAATATGGCCATTAAACTCTTGAGCAAACTTCAATGCCACTTAAAGGAAATCCCTAAGTCCCTCAATATATGACCTACTTGATCAATTATAGGTACGATGCTACGTTCTTTCTGACATCTTAAGTATTTAATCAAAGTTATTTTCTTTTTCAATCATTTCATTTTTCACATCTTAGAGCTTCTTAATTTGCAAAAACAGCATATACATAAATTTCACATGAATGTGCAATCATAACACAATTTTTCTTAAATCGGATACATATTACAAAATTAGTACATCATAAGATTGATGAATACTTGAAAATATTAAATGAACCAAGAAAGAACATGAAACTTTGCAACCAAATTTTTCAAGTCAACAATAAAATATATATGCTTTGTTATTATGAAGTTCCAAATAAACGTTAATGAAGAGTTTTGGTATTCAAAATTTTTATTCTCCAACTTTTATCTGTTGTAACCTATAGTGCTTCACTATGCCTATCTGCATTGGTAGTTGTCTTTTTGTTTTGCTTTGTTTTTCGTAAGGGTTTAAATGAGACGATCTTATTCATAAACTACTCGAATACAACTCGATATTTACTTAAATTCGAATTGGCTATAGTCTAGTCCAGTTGAGCTTGATCTTTGTAATGCTCGTCTTAATAAGTTCGGGAGCCTAATCAAACTCAAATCGAGTTTAAATATTGGTTGAGTTTGAGTAGAGTTTAAATATTATTATTATTTTAGTTAAATTTATAACATCTTTTAAAATTATCAAGTCTAAATAAGTCTAATCTGAGTAGACGTCATTCTTATCGAGTTTCATTTCGAGTCAAGTTCGAGTGTAGTATTGTATCATCTCGATTTAACTTATTTACGGCCTTAGTTTTTTTCATTTACAACAATAGCTAAAGAAAACCTGGTGTGGTCCAACAAGCTAAACAGGTAACTACATGATTTGTCTCTTATATAATTAACTTGACACAATCTAATTTGCGTCCCAAATGCTAAAGGTATTGTTGTGAGACTTGTCCACAAATCAATACTTAATATTAGAAAACATAGGTGTTGAGTTATCATTTTATCTTATTTAATTTCCCACTACATCCATCCTTCACCTCACTTTGTTAGGAGAAATTGATAATGTGGATTTTTCGCCTTTGTGGTATCATTAAATTGCATGAGACCAATAGGTTCATATCTCCTCTAAAATTATTATTCATCATGCAGGGATTTCGGTGGCAAAAGCAACTCATTTTAGCGTGTGGTTCACTGTTAAGAAGAGTGTCTTAATTTTTGAAGGAATGACGAGTCTAACATTCTCATCGAAAGTACTCGTTATATTCCTTTTTTTATAAAAAGACACTAAATCAAATTAACAAATTACATCCATTTAAAATTGGAAAGTCATGACACAATACGCAGTCATTATGGTAAGGTCAAATGCAAGAAATCGTATCGAAAAGTAACTATTAAATATGAGAGAATAAAAATCTCAAAAGACAAGGAAAATACATCTATTTAAAAATAGAAAGTCAGTCACTATGATAAGATCAAATACAAGACAACTGTTTCATGAAAATCATACCATATAAAGTACCTATCGAATAGGAGAGGATTAAAACCTCGAAAAAAGTATGCACAAAGAGTGTTCACTGGTTAGTGAATCATAACAAATGGACCACTAAGACGAAGTTAATCCTTGAAGCTCATCCTGCAAAAATGATGTTAATCCCTGTGAGTTGTGACACGTACAAACATCCGAAAGCCAAATCCACAAGTAATATGAAAAAATAAGTAAACGGTTCATTAACAATAGGAACCTTTTTTTTTTTTTTTAAATCCAAGTAACGAATGTTCTCAATATCTGCTGTTGTCGTTTTTCATGGGTTTATGTTGAAAATATTCTTGAAAAAAGAAAGAACATAATAAATAAGCTCGAAGCGATTTACTTCTTTTAAATTTCAAACACATACAAAAATTGAAATGATAATTTTAGATTTTACCCCGTACGATCCAATAGACAGATGCTCTTAGATTTTATTCTATACGACGATCAAGAAAAAATGAGGAGCAAAGAGAAGCTGTGGGCTCCCTCTGAAAACTAAATAAAAATAAAAACCAGGAATAATTCATAGAGTTTAGGAAATGGTATTAAGCAACATCGATACCCATGGGCTGATATGCCTTTATTTTATGCATTACCTAGCGGAAGTAATGGGCCAACATCCTAAAAGATAAAACATAAAATAAAACAATACTAGCTCACAAAATAAGTAGATGATACATGAGTATTGTTTTAAATAGGGAAAACTTTGCATTTTATGGTGATATATCTATCAAATGCACTGAATGCTCGAATGTTGAGTACATGACCATCGAAACTGTAAGATAGGAAAATCGAACTCGTCATTCCAATGATTTGAAATACGCACGTGTCATGATTGATCATAGCTCAGAAGAAACAATGTATTTCATTAATCAATGAACATAAATCTTCAGATAAACACAAAATCTCTTTAATTGATGGGCGCACCTCTAGAACTAGTACAAAGAAACTTAAATGGACTTATGCGTGAATACTTTAGTTCAACCACATTCGTTAGTCCTGTTCTCAATCTCCATACCAATGCACATTTTCATAAAAAAAAAAAAAATGATCATAGTAGTCACTTGAACCGCCAAATTAAGACCAAAGAAGGCTCTTATAGGATTAACAATGGTTAATAGAGGGTAAAGTAACTTGCATAAACAGAAATAAAATATCAACTACAACACGAAGGATAAAACAAATCTATAAGTACTGTTAGCACATTACTTGGAAGAAAAAATTCACAAAAGAACACACGAGTTCCTGTCCAATATAATCCATTGACTTTAATTTATTTACGGGTCAAGATCACGATAAATTGTGACTCGCTCGTGAGCCAATAGTTATTGTCCCTTGAACCAATTTTTTTTTTCCCAATTCTTTTACACAATTTTTTTGCTTTTTAGCCTTGTCGATCCTTCAATCCTCTTTTTTTTTTTTTTCTTCTTTTATCCTTTCGTACAGTATAAATTAAAAACAGACAAAAATTAAAATATAAAAAAATTTCTTACAATATGAATACCTAATCTAATCGAGTAAAGTAGTCGGCAGGAAAATATTTTTTACTGTATTTTAAGATCGCCTGAAAGGTGCCTATGTATCTGCTAATTGGAATTAGACCACCGTAGTTTCATTTAGATTTTTAGAAAATTTTTAGTTTGTTAGTTAATTTTACATTTTGTGAAAAGAATATAAGTGTATGTGACTATCCAAATTAAATTTTTTGAAGGAAAATAATTTTAGTCGGTAATAATTTGAAAAAACCTAATGCTAGATCACTACTTTTGTGAAAACCACGCCATCTAGTTTTTTTGAATAATTGGGAAAAAAGATTTTTTTACGTGATAAAACTTTTTTGGAAAAGTATGAAATGAAAACTTAGTATGCATCCTCTTGAGGTAGCTATTCTTGTTCATGAGTAAGAGTGGAATCCATGGGTGAGTTTAGGCTTCCATCAGATCAGTTCCAATTACTAAAGTAATCATCCTCCTCACTTGATATTTCGCATGGTTCTTGTCATCTATAGGCCACTTTGTACCAATCTTCTATGCAAGCATTTTCCTCGACACTGACAACAAATAGGGAGGCTTGGCATTTGTCGATGATTAGGCTTGCTATACTAAACGCTTACTCAATGGCAACCGTTGAAGCCGGAGCAGTGAGTATTTCACGAGCGATACGAGATAACAATAAGTAGTCCTTTCTATGCCTTTGCTACTACTTTAAAATATCGAAGTCCTTGATAGAGATATTCTCAGAAAACTCAAATTTGTATTAGTGTAGTATTGCATCTCAGATATTGAACCACCAGACCGTTGCTTCTTCAATATTTGCACCAATAACTGCTCACCCATAGATGAGTAATGTCACTCCTTGGTGGGTAGCAAATAAGAGACTGGTGATTGGCCATCATACTAACTTTGGTAGTAGTCAAGCATCTTCTTTATGTCGGTCATTGCTACCAACATTTCTTGCTGTGTTTCCAAACTGTACATGTCGTAGGAATCCATTAGATCTTGAATATAATCATAATAAGTTTTCAAAGACATTAGTAATAATTCTGCTTTACAACGAAGGTTTAAAATAGTTGTTACGAGATAAATATAAGGAATTTCTTTATAATAAGTTAACCACTTCAACGTTTTATCGTATACGCATGCATGTAGGTTTAGGTCCTTAGGGACTTGAAGTAATACACTAAGTATACTGACGGCTGATATAATAAACAAGCTTGTAAACTTGTGAGAAAGTTTTAGTAACATTATGAAATACTTTCAAAACTTTTAGCAACTAGATACATATATGCTAATTATTAGGGAAAATGTCAACTTCCTGCTTATTATACATTACGAAGTCATATAGTAGTTTGCTGTAAAGAACTGTGCTATATAATCACTCGTAAGTAAAGTTTTAACGGTGTTGTACATTCATCTTGAACTTCCGAGGCCTCTTCCTGCGCTCCATGTAGAAGTTCCTCAACTTTTTGTGAAGGGATGGCCTTTTTGTTATTGCCTTGACGATATTTTTGATTGGAGTTATACTATTGTGTAAAGCTGCAATGTCATTCTTGACACACAAGTTAAGAATATGTCATGTACAACTTATGTGGAAAAAAATCACCCCTAACACTAGTTGATAGTAATTTTCCAAATCAGATATTGATGCAGTATTTGCAGTTGCATTATCAAAACCAATAGAAAAAATTTTCCTCACTAATCCGTATTTATTTAGGATTTCTCTAATAATTTTATAAATGTTTTGCATCATATGTCAATTGTTAAATACCCTTAAAGTCAATAATCGTTTATTAAGTTGTCAATTATCGTCTATCCAATAAACAGTAACATCTATATAAGAATTATTTCAAAAAAGATCCATCCATATGTCTATACATATGGACACTTACATATCGAAAGAAGCAAACTTACTTGCGAGCTCCCTCTTACCTTTGTGGTAGAGCTCTTATGTGGTAGAGCTCTTGTGTGGCTCGGGTTAATGTTTTGCGGCTAAACTGTCGTGAGCTAAAGTTGAACATCTCTTACTCGTATCGACTCTACCACTTTGATGCACTCGCATTGAATGTTAGGTACATGTTTGCTAGGTATTATGCCAAGTTATACTTGTGTCTCTCTTCATAATATCTCATTAGCATTTGACTGGATGAACTACTGCCTTGGATAATCTGTTGCTGCATTCTATTTGTTCCCACCTCTCCAGGATGCTTCGACCTTAAGTGCCTGTTAAGGGTACTATATCTCTCTCCCATTTTCCATGAGTAACTTACATTGTAGTAGTTGTAAAATGCCTTAAAGTTCCCTCTTTTGTTTGTACTTTTATGGAAATGAGTAGTAAAAATATTAGACTTATCAGGTTTAGGGGGCTTACTTGAGCTGGATGGTCTCGAACTGCTGGGCCCATATTGTCCAATATGTTGCTCTTTTGTTTCGGGAGTAATTTCTATGTCGTCCTCCTCATCCTTGAATATGCTTGTAGGGCAACTCATCCATAGGGGTTCAAATCCTGCGGGTCATGCAGGGATATTTATATGAGGAGGTTCGAATCTAATATGATGTTCAAGGACACTTATGCGTGGAGGTTCAGAACTAAGAGGTGGCGTGCCTCGGTAACTCATGTGTTGATGTTCAACATAAAAGCCAGGAGGTGGTGTGCCGCGATTACTCATGTGATGAGGTTCTACATCGAAGCTTGGAGGTGGTGTAACTTCTTCCACATTCTCAACCACATCACGTACCATCTACTCATTCAAGTTGAACTCGTTATCCAAATACACTTGAACGTTCTCGAACCGTTGTGGTGTAGACAACGTATTGGAACTTCTAGCACCCTTATGAGCCATGTTTTTTATTGAAGAAGGTACGACGCAAAAATTTTTCATCGATGATAATATTTTTTTTTCTTATTTACTACAATAAAGATTTATGAATGAAAGACAGAAATAATTTGTAAGAGAAAATAAATTGAAAATTATATGGCGGGTATGTGTATGTCAGCGTTATTTGCTAATGTAAATTGTTTTGTACGGTAGAATGAAGAGTTATGCACATATATTGGAGGTTAGTAGAAGGAAATATTTTTGACAATGTTTTGCAATTGAAAAAAATTTGAAGGCAGAATGGTTGGAGTTAGAGAGATTTAATTAATTTGTAAAGTAATTCCTATTGTATATTGGAAGCTGCTATTTATAAGGATCGAGAAATATGTTAACGCGTTGTTTGAATTTTGAAATTTTAAATTTTAAACGATTTGGCACCGGAAACATGGGACCGGGGGGTGGTCATAAAAAATGATCGGCTACTTTTTTTATTCTTTTTTTTTTCTTTTCTTTTTTCTTTTTTTAATTTGCAGTGGTCCTTGAATCACTAAGTTGGGTGGTTTTGACCAAATGAATTGCTTGGGCCCTAAAATCCTAACGATTTGCCACGGTGGGTTGGTATAGCCACTACCGGGCAGGGCTGGTTCTAGGCCTGCTAGGGTTGATTCGTAGTTTGGAACTGATCCTTACCTGAGTCTAGGTGTAGTAATAAAGTGCTTAGAGATGACAAGATCAACAATACTTGAATCTTATGCCTACTAAAATGAGTTAAACAAGTGTTGATGACAAAGTGGCAAAAATATATCTACTACTAGACATAGCCAGAAAATAAACAACACGATCAAATTTTTTTGGTACAAATTAAAACATATAATGTAAGAATGCATTATTTTCTATGTGTTAAGAAGTAAGAATATACTTGCTATGGATGTAAAAGAGATATAGGACTTAAAACTGTAAAGTTCAGTGGCTAAGTTATGCATATTTTTGACAAGCCCCCAACATAAATGCTTGTTGCAAAATCAAATCTTTGAATAGATATGTTAGCTAGGAAATTCATATTTAAGATGGAATGCTTATATCTTTGTGTGAATTCACAAGTATCACATAGAATTTATCTTGCATCCATTAATATATTTGTAAAAAGCATTATGATTTTGATAATGTGTGTCCTACAATAGAAGGAATTTTATTCTTATATATATATAAACATGACTTTCCCATTGCTTGAGTGTATATTATCAACTCAATACCGGTAATGAACTACTTTCGAGGATAGGAGACTAATAAACAAAAACAAATGATGATAGAATATCAAGTCTCATAATACACATATTGAAGCTAACTGAACATTATTGTTCTAAGAAAAAAATAAACCTAATAAATTATAACATTATAAAAAAAAAATCAATGGATAAAAGACATACCTTTGTGTTTACTCCCAATTTCCTGATGCAATTCGTTATTTGAAAAAAAAAAAAAAAGAGAAAAAACTAATTAGTTTTTGAAGAAAGGGATGAAATGAAACAACAAATAACCGAGAAAGAAAAGCAAGGGAGCTGGGAGTATACACTGAGAAGTAGAGTTGAGAGAGAAGACAGAGTGGAGCATATACAAATATGGTAGAGTAGGGAAGGACTTAAAAAAGGGACACGTGTTATATCTCCAAGTACCAACATATCTTTTTTTTTTTTTTTTTCATTTATGAAGAAAAGTCTAAAAAGTTATCTCAGAAACTTATATAGATTTCTTGCAGCGAGATCTTCACCGTAATAAATTTAATTTACAGCATGCATCTCACTGAAAAATATCTCTCCTATTTTAAATATACAAATACATTTAGTTTTAAAATTCAAAAAAATTATTACAGCGAAACTTTTACTGTATTAAATAAAAAAAAATTAATGAATTGGTTGCAAAAAGCATGCTCTTCACAATTTTATCGCTGTAACAAGTTAGAATTCTTGTAGTTAAAGAATAAAACATATAAGATTCGTAATTAATCAACAATAAAAACTAAATATGAACTCATAATGTGCATATCTCATAAGCTTCTCTAATGAGCAAGATTTTAATAGGAAAGAAGATATTTTGAAAATGATACGAATAAAGCACAACCATGATAATTGGAAATGCAAACAAAATAACAAAATCAAATCGGGTGCGTTGAGCATGATTTTTTTTTTGTTTTTATAATATTTTTTTAACTCAATTAATACTAAATTCTAATCCATTTAACAATAACTTTCGACTAAAAGTTAAGAAAAATTTTATTTTTATTTTAAAAATTGTTTTGAAATCATCACTTGATTGGGGTTGGGAAAAAAGTGGGTTAGGTTAAATCGATTTAACCTAACCACCGGTTTACTAAAAACCAATTTAAAAAAAATGTTTTAAAAACCAAACATTTTGGATTCGAGAGTTATCTTACTAAACTCTTAATAGGTACCACTCTTTAACTTTTTGAATTTAGTTTTATCGTTAAAATACCCGTTAAAAGTAATATTCTAATCACATGCGACTAAGTAAATGGAGGTGGACCTACAAAAAAAGATAAATTGAGTAACTATTTACAAAAAGTGGAAAAACAAATTTTTTCATATTTTAAGCCGCTCCATAATTGCTATGAGTGCTTACATACTTGTTATTTAGGATCAGATTTCTATAGTTTGTTTTTAAAAACTTTAGGCGCATTGGTTGATTTTAATTTTTTTTAAAAAGGTCGAGTTTACGTTTTAACTTAGTTTGAGTTTATTTAAGGAAAATTATCTAAAAAGATCTTGAGCTTGATTTGTTATTTTGAAAAATCTATGAAAGGTCCTAATTTTGAAAAAGGTTCACTTTATTTTGTTTTTATTGAAAAGTGACTTTCTAAGTGGTAAAACCTATTTATCTACTAATTTATTATATATATTTTATTGTTATTTTTTATTTATTTTTATTTTCTTATTATTATCCTTTCATTATTAATATATTTCTCTCTAAAAACAAAACCAAGTATTTATCTTTTAAATTTTTTTCCCCTTTTTCCTTTTTCTTTCCTTTTTTTGGATTTTTTTGTTACAATTACAAATTACAATAATAAATAAATAACACCAAAAAAAAAAATACAACATGAATCGAAACCCAGAACATGAGATAGGGTTAGACCAAGTGGCTTTGGGGGTTAATGGATGGAGCAGCTTTGGTCGGGTTTAGCTTGGAAATCTGGTTGTGCTTGGAAAGAAACTCCAATGTTAGGGTGGCTCAATTTTAGACGATATGCTGTTGAAATGAGTGGGAAAAGGGTTTTCTGTGTGTTTTTTATTAGGGATTAGAGCTTTAGTGAAGTACCACTGTTCGAAGTGGTGATTTGAATTCAGGGTGATTAACAATGGTGGAGCTTGGCATTACTTAGTGGTTGTTGGGTGCACGTGGGTGGTCAGGTTTGGGGTTACGGAGTGTCATGGTTATTGTGGTGGTATTGGTTTAGAGTAGAAGCAATCGGAGAGTGGTGGTTCATAAAGGTAGTGGTGGTTCATGAAGGTGGCAACTAGTGTCTTATTGGGGTTTTGATTTTGGATGGTGGTAGAGCTACTAAAGAGCACAATAGTCATTGTTGAGGTTGGTTTTTGGCAATTCTTAGACTGAGGATGGTAGTTATGGTGTTATCTTGGTTCGAAAAGCTTCAATTTGAAGCTTATTCTAGAGAGGGAAAGAGGATTGTGGCTAGAGAGAGAGAGAGAGAGAGTATAGGCAGAGTTTTAGAGTTGATTTCGTGTATAGGGCATCTAAGCTCTATTCCTATAGCATCCTATTTATATTATAGGCATAGGGATTAAGCTTAGAATGTTGGGGAATTAAATTAAATAGGTAATTCATATTAATGAGTTTTGACTTGAATTTTTTTTTTTCAATTTTAGAGTTGGATTTTAACCATGTAAGAGGATGGATGTAGACGTGATTTTGAATGAAATCAAAACTAGGCCATGCCTAGTATATGATTCCACCAATTAATTGTGTAGAAACCATAAGAAAATGGCCCCCCAAATGCAAGTCACTTCGCTATTTTTTCTAGAAAGAAGACTAAGGATTGGATGAAGAAGAAGTGGTAATAGGTGTATGGTCACATGCAAGGCACATGCCATGCACCTTGTACGCACGTAGTTGAAAAACAAAGGCATGGTTGGAGCGCACCTATCTTCTTGGATTGAAAATCTTTGACCTGTCCAAATCCTTTTATATATATATATATAAAATAGAAATAAATAAAAATAACTAAAGCATTAAACCTAACTTTAAGCAAAAATAAAACCTAATTTCCCTTTTCTATTTTTGTAAATTCCTCTATTTTTCTGTACTTTTCTAAAATTTTCTATTTTTTGTATTTTCTCTAAATTTTCTCTTCTTTTTTTTTTTATTTTCTA
>JAMXBB010000002.1:87361824-87381818 GCA_024138015.1 Lumnitzera littorea | reverse complement strand
TATTATTCTAAATATTATTTATAGGGTCAAAAATAAGTAAGAAAGTTCTAATATATGGTTTATTAATTTATTACATTTAATTTTCTATTTCTCCTCTTACTTCATTTTTCTTTCTCTATTTCCTTTTTATTTTCAAATTAATTATACATAATACATATAATATATTAAGAGTTGACCAAAGTCAACATGTCCTTTTCATTTCATTTAATGATCTTCATCCTTCAATTTCTTTTCTCTTTTTCTTTTTCTTTTTCTTCCATTTTCTTCCCATTATAGTCATGACACCTAAGGGAGATAAAAGGTTCCACCAATTTCTACATGTAACACACATTTGAAAATGTAAATAAATTACACATACATTTAATAAACCAATTGCCACCCACCTCTATCTCCTCCATTTCCATTTTCAAACACAAATTTTCTCTCAAAACTTTCCTACCCTCCATCCATTTATAATAAGGATCAAGAAGAACTCCTTAACACATATACATAATAATACTAATCAAGGTATTTCCTTTATATGTTAGTATTATTAATTTTCTTGTATAAATTATGTACCATGTATTTCCTTTATGTATTTTTGTATATTTCTATTCTTAATATACTTAGTATGTGCATTAGTATATAGATTTTAAATATATATGTTTAGTGATAAATATATTTCTTCTTCTTAATAGTTATATCCAACTATATGTGAATATTCAAGTTATGTGAGAACATGTATATGTTTTATGTACTTAGCTAAATGTATATATATACTTGTATAGTTTATGTAAATATAGGATATATGCATATATAAAGTAGATCTATATGTATAAACAATGATAGCATATATAGTGTAGATGCATATGTATACAAATAAGATAGGAAATATATATATATATATATACGCCACTATATATGTATTTATAATATGTACATAAACCTCTAAATAAGGAATATTAAATATTTATATGTATATGTACAAAGTTGAAAATATAGGTATATGAGTATATGTTATTGTTGGTGAATTTTGGGGGATGGAAATATCCTATAAAGATAAGAAAAATGCTTAGTATTGAGGCTAGTCCGGTTTGGCCACTCCGATGTCGAAGTTAGTAATCAAGAATGAGAAGGGTAAAATAAAGAGGTTAAGAGTTATCAAATGCCTCTTACAGAGTTTCTTTCCCGTATTTATAGGAGATTATCATGCTTAAAGGAGTAGTTATCGGAATAATTGTTGAGACAAGTGGAAGTCATACGAGGCAAGTGCATCTATCAATTTTAATATAGCGGATGTGAGTTCGATTCGATCCCTCCGAGATTTTGAGTACTAATATTAACTTTAGCTTTATTATCTAACAGGAAAATTATGATAAATTGAATGAATTAAAAATACTGAAATTAACAAACTAAACTAATTATGAAACTTGATTAAACAAATTAGAAAGCAATAAAACTATGAACGACTTCAAGTAATTAATAATGTATTTAGGAATTATTTTCCCTAGTGTTTAACATGTAACCTTTTAAAATATATTCAATTCAATTTCTATTATTCTTGACCGGAGGGATTCACAATTAAAGCTAATATCTTTCTCAAGCATATTAACCCTAATCCTAAATTATTTACCGAAATCTCTTCACTTAGTAATATAACTTAGAATTGCATTAATGTATAATGAATTCCCATACAAACAATCAATTTTTCGGAAGAAACATGTATCTTATCTCTAAGTATACATGTAATTCTCTCTAATCATGCTAAGATCTAATTACACATTGTATTTCTTAATCAACATGCATAATATCATATATTAACACTCTAGAATTATCAATCAACAATTAAATAACATAATTGAATCAAGAAAAGATAGAAACTTTATTGAAATTATAATTCAATCAAAGAGTTACATGAAACCCTAGGTTCCATAATCCTAAATACTCGAATTCTAAGCTATCATAACGAATCTCAAAACGAGTTTCATCAAAAACGTAAAATAAAGCATGAAAACCCCTCTTGATTTGATGAACAATCTCTCTAATCTTAAAATCGATGTTGTTCTTGCTTCTTGATTGATGTTCTCCTCAAGTCTCCTCTCATCTCTTGTGTCTTTTTGTTTCTGTAATGTCTCCTTCTCTTTTAAACCCTAAGATATCCCTTTATATGTGTATTACATAGATTTTATTTTCATCACCAGACACGGCTTGGGACACGACCGTGTCCCCAGGTCGTGTAACTTTCTGCACTAAGGCAAAATTTCTACACAACTTTAAAACTTCATAACTTATTCGTTTGAACTCGGAATTGAGTGAAACTTGATTCCTTTTCTTCGTTTTCGAGCCTTGAACGCGTTTAAACCTTGAAATCAACATTTTACTCAATTAAGTATCAATTTCTTTAAAGAAAACCAAAAATATAAGGGAAATACCATAAAATCACCATATTAAATATGTTTAAAATCATAGTTATCAAATTTCCCTACACTTGAGCATTTGCTTGTCCTCAAGCAAATAAATCAAAACAAAACTTTTAGGACAAGAAACGCTAAACAAAATTTATCACTGTTTAAGAAACCGGTGAAAGAATACACTTGACCCGAAGAAAGGTAAGAAAATCATTCTCAACTAACTTGTAATAATAAAGTTAACCAATTTCATCTGACCATATTCGAATGCTCCAACAATACTTAATACTAGAATTCATTAGTTAATTGATGAAAATCAAAGTTTCCTCGAGTCATTTAACTAAGGATTCTTAAACTAAAAATTAGATTTAACATCTCGCCAACCGAGAAAGAGTCATAAAATTTTTTTCCATTTGACTAAAGTATATACAATTCTCTTTTCCATCTCACCAAGCATCATAATCTAAAACAAACACATTTTACATCCACTCTTCCTCTGATCATCCCCCTAGTTCATGATTTTGTTGAGAGGTCTTTTGAGTTTACTTTATTTAAGCACAATTGTGTTGGTAGCAGGAAAGAATCTCGCTCTTCTAACGGACCAAGACCGATCCATACCAACTTATTTCTTATATTGATAGCGGGAAAGAACCTTGCTCTTCTGACGGACCAAGGCCGATCCATATCAATTTTTTCATTAGAATTGGCATTGGGACTCAATCTCGCTCTTCTGACGGACCAAGACGAATCCTTACCAATTTTTCTATTCATACACTTATTATTACTTTTAACCTCCAATCATTATGATTTTTCAGGGGTTTCTCAAAAGAAGAATTTCATTTGTTTGTTTGCTAAAAATTATAGGACTCTTAAAAATTTCTAAGAGAAAAGTATACATAAAAGTAAATTTAAAAATAACCATGACTAACTCTTAACTAGTGATGTTGCTCCATTCTCAAGTCTTAAAGTCCTAAGCTAAATAACTCGTAACATTGCCTTCCAAAAATTTGACTAATCAATTCTAATAAAGTATCATAAGATCAATAACAATCAAGATGACATAATTGATTTGGCTCAATACTCGTTAATCACCTATTGCAAGTTAACTTAAAAAATAATTGGGTCAAATATGAATAATTGGTTTCCTAAACAGTAACAAATTCATATATATCCCTTCCCCACACTTAATAATGTACATTGTCCCCAATGTACCACAAAAAATCATAGCAGCAAGAAAAAGCAGCACAGGAAAAAGGAAACACATATAATGAAAAGAAACTAATACTTTCCTGCCAGTCGAAAAGAAGTGCAAAATGAAGAAGTAGCATCATTATATATAATAGAGTTCACAAGTCTTGATCAATAAAAGAGAACACAAAAAAATTTGGAACTAAGAAGAGTGATCAGAATCCGTCTCCTCAGCCTCCTCATCAGATGATGCCTCAGCCATAGTATCATCATCATCGTCATCACCCTCCTCATCATCCTCATCATCCTCTTCAGCCTCCTCATCTTTACCCCCCTCATCAGCCTCTTCCTTACTATTCTCATCTTCCTCTTCCTTTTCCTCACTCTCCTCTTCATTAGTAGCCGACGCTTTCATTTTAAGAAATTCTTCCATTCTGTCCTGTCGGAGATGAAGTTTATCCACACTCTCTCGCATATAACGAACCTCAGATAGCAACAAATCAAATTTATCGTCTAAGCTAGCTGAAGACGTTTGACCCCAAGATGTGCTGCTGCGAGAGCGTCGACCTTGACTTCTTGATGGTAGGAGGTTCATGAGGCGGAAGGAATTTAGGCGCATAGGAGTGACTTGGCTAACCAAAGTAAGTGAGGGCCAAGCAACAACCTTAGTCCTCATAGCCTACACCAGTAAGGTAATGTAAGGGCCACAGCAAATATGCCCTTTCTTCCGAGTAGCGGTGGCTTGATGGCTGAAGAGTTCGGCGATTTTAATGGCTAAATTGATGGGGTGCTTATGGATGACACTATCAAGATAGAGGCAATCCTTGTTAGACACCACCCCGGTGCTAAGGCCTCTACCAGTCAAGGTATGAGAGAAGAGCCAGTGAAGAACCCGGTATTCAGGCCTGACTAATTGAGAGGCCTTACTCCTGGCTGGATCATAGGCATTGCCAACCGTGATCTCATTCCAAAAGGATCCTGCCGTGACGCCACGAGGAAAACGATATGAGAGACTTTGGAATTCTTCCGTCCGTGTATATCTTTCTGCATATAAACCAAGATATCTACCCAGTTGCGCGATGGACATGTGAATGGATGGCCACTCAAGGTGAAGTGTAATTTGCGTTTTGGGCCCATGCTAGTAGCACTGTCTTTATCCAGCTTATAAGTGCACAAAAATTCCAGGGTCAGCTCTTTATAAACTGGAGCTTCAAAAGATAATAGGCGCTCCCAAACGGTACCATCTAAGAGCTCCTTCATTTCGGTGGTGAGCTCTAGTTGAGCGAGAACACCCCAATCCAACCAAAGGGTCTCGCTAAAGGGCTTAGACTGAAGCAATTGGTAGCGTTGTACTTGGTAGTCCTCCTTAAATTGGAGCATTGGGTGCTCTATAGGGGGAAGAGTCGCCAGTGGTTCAACAATTGCACCAGATTGTGACGAAGAGGATGCCGCAAATTTGGATTTTCGGCGAACGGAAAGCTTAGATCGATTAGCCATCTGAATACCTGAAAAGAGGCAACAATCCAAATCAAACACGGACATCCATATCGTACATAGTTTGAAGCAAACAGAAAAACAAGAAGAACAATGGGGAAGAATGTGAAAGGAATGCTCATTGGGGCATTTCAACAAACATATGGAGTGTAGCTAGAAAATGAGGTGGTGGAAAAGAAATGAGTGGCAAACACTTCCAACGAATTCCACTACATACTAATTAACGAGGAAAAACAAGCGTCTATACATATAAGAGATGCGAAATGACCCAGAATAATGATCGCCCATTACTAACCCTAACTAGCATGAATGAAGAATGACAAGCAAATTAACCAATAAAATTTGGAATGGACAGAGCATAATGAAATCTAACTAGATGAGGCATCATTATAACATATGAGATCAAGAAACTCAAAGCAAGGATGCATAGCATGGATGAATAATCAAAAGAAATCAGCAGGCCAGAAACAATATGCATAAAAGGAAGAACACACATAACCCAATTGCTGCAGCATAAGGAAGAGAAAGGAAAATTAAGGGGGAAAAACTTACTTGGATCAAAATGCGGAATGCAGGAATTTTGGAGAGAAGAGGGAGAATGAGAGAGAATGTAAGAGAGATATGTTTGATTGTGAGAGGGTGTGTTTAATTTAAATTAACCGGTCGTGTGCAAAATCGTGTTATTTTGGGTCGACACGGGCTAGGACACGACCATGTCCCTTACCCGTATAACATTCTGTTCCATCGTGTCTAACCTGGACGCACACGGGCTGGGACACGACCGTATCCCCTGCCCATGTGACTTGTACTTCCCGTGTATGAATACTGGACGGACATGGGCTGGGACACGACCGTATCCCACGCCCGTGTGACTTTCTGAGCTCTACTGTGATGTCTGGACGCCCACGGGCTGGGACATAACTGTGTCCCATGCCCATGTAACATTCTGTTTGTGGGTGGAAATTTCTGGGCGCACATGGGCTAGGACACGACCGTGTCCCTTGCCCATGTAACTTTCTGTGCCCACACAGTAGAAGCAAAATCTGGGCAGACATGGGCTGGGACATGACCGTGTCCCACGCCCGCGTAACTTTCTGTGGGTGGACAATTTTGAACGTCTGGATGGACATGGGCTGGGACACGACCGTGTCCCTTGCCCGTGTAATAATTTTTTTTTTTGAATTAAATCTAAAGATAAAGGAACTTAGAAATAATAAAACTAAAGAGAAAAGGAAACAATAAAGCTAAGAGAGGAAGGAATTATGACGAAAAATTGAAAGCAAAAGAAAAGAAGCAAAGCAAAGTTAGATTGAACGGAAAATAAAATGAAGAAAACTTAAAGAACTAAAGCATAAATAGAGTTAGACATGGGTTGCCTCCCAAGAAGCGCTTTAGTTAATGTCGATAGCTCGACGGGATACGTCTTCTCATGTTAGTTCTGTCAGATGGAGATAAAACTCCTCCCGGCCAACATGCTCTAAGTTTCCACTCAAGTATAATTTCAACCGTTGTCCATTTACCTTAAATGTGCTCTTCTCCGGGTGTGTAACTTCAACAGTCCCATACGGGAAAACTTGTGTAATTGTAAATGGTCCAGACCACCTGGATTTTAACTTACCTGGGAATAAACGCAAGCGAGAATTATATAAAAGGACATGATCACCTTCTTTAAATTGTCAACCTTGTTTGATTCGCTGATCATGATACTTTTTGGCCCTTTCTTTGTATAATTTGGAGTTCTCATATGCATTCGCTCGCCATTCCTCTAGCTCGTTCAATTGAAGTTTCCTGTGAGAACCTGCACACTCAAAATCAACATTAGCACTCTTAATCGCCCAATAAGCCTTATGCTCTATCTCTATCAGCAAATGACAAGCTTTGCCATATACAAGTCGGTAGGGTGTGGTCCCCAGTGGTGTTTTATAGGCAGTTCTGTATGCCCATAGAGCATCATCCAACTTTTCTGACCAATCTTTCCTATGATACTTTACGGTTTTTTCAAGAATTCGCTTAAGATCGCGATTAGCAACTTCCACTTGGCCACTACTTTGGGGGTGGTACGGGGTGGCTATTCTATGTGTAACGCCATAACGTTTCAGTACGTGATCGAGTTGAGCATTGCAAAAGTGCGTTCCCCTATCACTTATAATTGTCCTAGGGGTGCCAAATCGACAAAATAGGCCTTTCAAGAATTTTTTTACTACCCTAGCATCATTAGTAAGTAGGGCTTTAGCTTCCACCCACTTAGAGACATAGTCAATGGCTACTAGGATATATTTGTTTCCATTTGAATTCGGAAAAGGACCCATGAAATCGATCCCCCACACATCAAATACCTCAACCTCAATGATGGGGTTTTGTGGCATTTCATCCCTACGGGATATATTTCCCACTCGTTGGCAACGATTACAACTCTCAACATATCTCTGGGCATCTTTGAATAGGGTAGGCCAATAAAATCCTGCCTCTAGGACCTTATGAGCTGTCCTATTGGCATTATGATGCCCACCCGTGGGCCCCGAATGATAGTGGCTCAAAATTCACTAACCTTCGAGGTGTGGTATACACCTTCGAATGACATGACCTGCACATACTTTAAACAGGTAAGGATCGTCCCAAAAATAATGTTTCACATTAGAAAAGAATTTCTTCTTTTGCTGGTGTTGAAGTCCCTTCGGTATGATCCTAGCAGCTAAAAAATTAGCAATATCTGTGAACCAAGGAATTTCCATATCACTTACCTGGGCGATGGCATAGAGTCGCTCCTCAGGGAATTCATCCTTGATCTCGTTCTCGTCGAGCAATTCCAAGTTTGGGTTCTCCAATCGGGACAAGTGATCTGCTGCTAAATTTTCAGCGCCTTTTTTATCTTTGATCTCCACATCAAACTCTTACAGCAACAAGATCCACCTAATCAATCTTAGTTTTGCATCCGGCTTTGCTAACAAGTACCTAAGGGCAGAATGATCAATATAAACAATCACCTTAGATAGAAGCAAATAAGAGCGAAATTTATCAAAGGCAAAAACAACGGCTAACAACTCTTTTTTTGTAGTAGTGTAGTTTTCCTGAGCATTCATAAGAGTTTTGCTAGCATAGTGAATTGGTTGAAAGTGCTTGTCTCGCCTTTGCCCCAACACTACCCCGACTGCGTGATCACTTGCATCACACATGAGCTCAAAGAGGAGTACCCAATCAGGTACTACCATGATTGGAGTATTGGTGAGTTTCTCTTTAAGGATATTGAAAGCTTTCAAACACTCTTGAGAGAAAACATAAGGCACATCCTTCTCTAATAGCTTAGTCAAAGGGCAGGCAATTTTCGAGAAATCCTTGATAAATCACCTGTAAAAGCCTACATGTTCTAAGAAACTTCTTATGGCCCTAACTGAAGTTGGAGATGGGAGTCTTGCAATCGCATCCACTTTGGCCGTATCCACCTCAATTCCTTGATAAGAGATCTTATGGCCCAGCATAATACCTTCTTGTACCATAAAGTGGCACTTTTCCCAGTTGAGGACAAGGTTGGTCTCTTCACACCTGGTAAGTACCCTGTTCAAATTATTTAAACAAAGGTCAAATGAGTTGCCGAAAACTGAAAAATCATCCATAAATACCTCCATTATGTCCTCTATCAAATCATCAAAAATAGCCAACATGCATCACTGGAATGTGGCCGGTGCATTACAAAGACCAAAAGGCATTCTACGATAAGCAAAGGTGCCATAAGGACAAGTGAAAGTGGTCTTTTCTTGATCTTCCGGTGCAATAGGTATCTGAAAATAACCAGATAAGCCATCCAAAAAACAATAAAACATATGTCCAGCTAATCGTTCTATCATTTGATCAATAAAAGGTAAGGGGAAATGGTCTTTACGTGTAACATCGTTTAACTTTCGATAATCGATACATACACGCTAACCTGTTACCGTTCTCATTGGGATCAATTTATTTTTTTCATTAGGAACTACTGTCATCCTACTTTTTTTTGGAACAACTTGCACTGGACTTACCCATGAACTGTCAGAGATAGAATATATCATACCTGCATCAAGGAGTTTGATAACTTCCTTTTTGACTACCTCTTTCATGTTTGGATTCAAGCGTCTCTGGGGCTGCACAACCGGCTTATAGTTTTCTTCCATTAAAATCTTATGAGTACAAAAGGAGGGATTGATACCTTGAATATCGGATATTTTCCAAGCAATGGCCCTCTTATGCTCCTTAAGTACTTTCAGCAACCTTTCTTTCTGTTCTTTTTCCAAATTGGATGCTATAATTACAGGTAATTTGGAGTCCTTCTGATACGAGGCAAGTGCACCTATCAATTTTAATATAGCGAATGTGAGTCCGAGTCGATCCCTTAGAGATTTTGAGTACTAATATTAACTTTAGCTTTATTATCTAATCGGAAAATTGTGATAAATTGAATGAATTAAAAATACTGAAATTAACAACTAAACTACTTATGAGACTTAATTACGCAAATTAGAAAGCAATAAACTACGAACGACTTCAAGTATGCAATAATGTATTTAGGAATTATCCCTAGTTTTTAACATGTAACCATTTAAAAATATATCTAATTTAATTTCTATTATTCTTGACTGGAGGGATTTATAATTAAAGCTAATATCTTTCTCAAGCATATTAACCCTAATCCTAAATCATTTACCGAAATCTCTTCACTTAGTAATATAACTTAGAATTGCATTAATGTATAATGAATTCCCATGCAAACAATCAACTTTCCGGAAGAAACATGAATCTTATCTCTAAGTATACATGTAATTCTCTTCAATTATGCCAAGATCTAATTACACATGCAATTTCTCAATCAACATGTATAATATCATATATTGATACTCTAGAATTATCAATCTACAACTAAACAACATAAATGAATCAAGAAAAGATAGAAACTTTATTGAATTATAATTCAATCCAAGGGTTACATGAAACCCTAGGTTCCATAATCCTAAATACTTAAATTCTAAGCTATCATAACGAATCTAAAAACGAGTTTCATCAAAAATATAAAATAAAGCATGAAAACCCCTCTTGATTTGATGAACAATCTCTTTAATCTTGAAATCGATGTTGTTCTTGCTTCTTGATTGATGTTCTCCTCAAGTCTCCTCTCGTCTCTTGTATCTGTCCGTTTCTGTAATGTCCCTCCTCTTTTAAACCCTAGATATCCTTTTATATGTGTATTACACGGATTCTATTTTTGTCACCAGACACGGCTTGGGACATGGCCGTGTCCCCAGGTCATGTAACTTTCTACGCTAAGGCAAAATTTCTACATAACTTCAAAACTTCATAACTTCTTCGTTTGAACTCAGAATTGAGTGAAACTTGATTCCTTTTCTTCGTTTTCGAGCCTAGAACGCGTTTAAACCCTGAAATCAACATTTTACTCAATTAAGTATCAATTTCTTTAAAGAAAACAAAAAATGTGAGGGAAATGCTATAAAATCACCATATGAAATATGTTTAAAATTAAAGTTATCACCTTCTCTAAGAAAGCATATTCCAAATAGTCAGGTAATTGTTTTAGCTCCAATACTGGTGGCTCCTCAATCGAAGGTTTTAACTGTGCTTCCTTCCTCTTTTCAATCTCTTCAAACCCTGTCTCAATAGAGATAGGTTTATTTACCTCCAGTTGGGCTATCACTTCAGATTTGACAGGATCTTCTGAAGCTGCCTCCATGCTTAATTGCAAGCAACTCTCCAACGGATCTTGAAGAAGAACTTCCTGCATATAACTTGAAACAAAAGTGTCAGTAACATCTAGAAGGTAGTAAGTATCATCCTGATCGACAGATTTTTTCATAGCCTCTGAAATTTTAAACGTGATCTCTTCATCTCCTACTCGAAGAATGAGCTTGCCACCACTAACATCAATAATAGCCCTGGTGGTAGCTAAGAATGGTCTTCCTAGGATAAGAGGTAACTCAAAATTGTCATCCATATCCAGTATCACAAAATCAACTAGAAAAATGAATTTACCCACTCGGACTAATACATCCTCAAATATGCCTCTAGGATACGTCACAGATCTATTAGCTAATTGCAAACTCATGCATATGGGCTTAGGTTCCCTTAATCCTAGTTTCTTGAAAAATTTTTAAGGCATTAAATTGATGCTAGCACCCAAATTGGCTAAAGCTTTGTCAATTAACAGATCACCAATATGACAAGGAATGGTAAAACTTCCTGGGTCTTTTAGCTTTTTGGGCAACTTGTTTTGCACAATCGTTGAACACTTTTCATCCAAGATGACCGTAGAAAGCTCCTCAAGCTTCCTCTTGTTGGATAATAAATCTTTCAAGAATTTAGCGTACTTCGGCATCTGTGACAAGGCATCAACAAGAGGTAAGTTAATATGCAGTTGTTTAAAGAGGTCAAGGAACTTACTGAATTGTTGGTCATTGCGATCTTTCTTGAGTCTTTGGGGATATGGGATAGGTGGTTGATATTCTTTCACCGTTGATGACTTTACATCTTCCGTTGCTTTCGTCCCCTCCTTGTTCTTGCTAGTCTCCTCGCTAACCTTCCTCTCAGCATGCAACTCCTTCCCATTCCGAAGTGTTACTGCCTTAACATGTTCCTTTGGATTGGGTTCTGTATTTCCTGGTAGCGATCCCTGCGGTCTTTCAGAGATTAGCTTTGCAAGTTGACCAATTTGGTTCTCGAGATTGCGATTTGAAGCCTCTTGATTTCTCAGCGAGGATTCAATGTTGGATAAGCGAGCCTCATTGCCTTGAATGTATTTTTTGAGAAGTTCTTCCACACTGGGCTTCTTTTCTAGAGGGAGAGGAGGTGGAAATGATCGTTGAAATCCAGGTGGGCCAAAGTTGGTCTTCTGCTGGCCTTAGTTTTGGTTTCCCCATGAGAAATTTGGGTGATTCCTCCATCCTGGATTGTAAGTGTTGCTGTAGGGGTTATTTTGTTGCTTAGGTGGATTTCCTAGATAGTCCACCTGTTCTAGTTGTTCTTGTGTTCCATACCCCTGCATACCAAAATCACTTACATCCGATTGCACTTGTTGAGGGCCAATTGAGAGTGCATCAATCTTTTTACTCAATAAGTCTACTTTGCTGCCAGAGCAGTGGTCAAGTCCACATCATAAATTCCCATGGCCTTTTGCTTGGCTCTAATGCTTTCTCACTGATTGTTGTTCATCACTATCCCTTCAATCAGGTTTTGGGCTTGCTCAGGTGTCTTTATGTTCAAAGTACCTCCTGTGGATGCATCAATCATCTGTCTAGTAGATAAATTGAGACCATTATAGAAGGTCTGAATCTGCATCCATAGTGGGAGGCCATGATGTGGGCACCTCCTGAGCAAGTCCTTGAACCGCTCTCAAGTGTCATAAAGCATCTCCGCTTCCAATTGAGCAAAACACGAAATATCATTCCGAAGTTTCGCGGTCTTTGCTAGTGGGAAATACTTCTCCAAAAATTTCTTTACCAATTCATTCCAAGTTGTGATTGAATTTCTTAGTAGGGAATTCAACCACTGTTTTGCTCTTTCCCTCAAGGAGAAAGGAAATAGTCGCAGTCAAATGGCATCATCCGTGGCTCCATTGATTTTAAATGTATCACAAATCTCTAGAAAGCTAGAGATGTGGGCATTAGGATCTTCATCTTGGAGACCGTCAAACTGAACGTATTGTTGCACCATTTGTATGATGTTAGGTGCAATTTGGAAGTTATTAGCTGCGACGGTTGGCCTTGCAATACTAGAGTCAGCTCCAATAAGTGTAGGCCTTGAATAATCCGACATGGTTCGATTTGCTTCATTCCCGTTGTTAGCCATGTGTGGTAGATCTTCCTGCTCGATGAATTAAGAGTTGGCCTCTTTACCTTCTTCCTTGATCTCAACGATTGATTCGTCGTCTATGGTCGCCACAACTTGTCTAAGTCGCAATCTCAAATTTTGAAGGGTAGTTCTCTCAATTTCAGGATCAAGTTCTACCAAATCTTCTGGGTTGCTTCAGGTCATGCACTACAAGGGCAATAAATATAAAATCAATTGCAGTTCTAGGTAATAAAAATAAACAATGAAAACAAAAGAAAATAAAGAAAAAAAATGGTTAAAGTAATAAAGCAACTAGCGTTCTTAGTATCAAAAATCCCCGGCAACGGCGCCAAAAACTTGATACGAGGCAAGTGCACCTATCAATTTTAATATAGCGGATGTGAGTCCGAGTCGATCCCTCAGAGATTTTGAGTACTAATATTAACTTTAGCTTTATTATCTAACCGAAAAATTGTGATAAATTGAATGAATTAAAAATACTGAAATTAACAAACTAAACTAATTATGAAACTTGATTAAACAAATTAGAAAGCAATAAAACTATGAACGACTTCAAGTAATTAATAATGTATTTAGGAATTATTTCCCCTAGTGTTTAACATGTAACCTTTTAAAATATATTCAATTCAATTTCTATTATTCTTGACCGGAGGGATTCACAATTAAAGCTAATATCTTTCTCAAGCATATTAACCCTAATCCTAAATTATTTACCGGAATCTCTTTACTTAATGTATAATGAATTCCCATACAAACAATCAACTTTCCGGAAGAAACATGTATCTTATCTCTAAGTATACATGTAATTCTCTCCAATTATGCTAAGATCTAATTACACATGCTATTTCTCAATCAACATGCATAATATCATATATTGACACTCTAGAATTATCAATCAACAAT
This sequence comes from Lumnitzera littorea, assembly GCA_024138015.1. Taxonomy (NCBI): domain Eukaryota; kingdom Viridiplantae; phylum Streptophyta; class Magnoliopsida; order Myrtales; family Combretaceae; genus Lumnitzera; species Lumnitzera littorea. Next base: position 87,368,019 of record JAMXBB010000002.1, on the reverse strand, counting down.
TAAACAACATAATTGAATCAAGAAAAGATAGAAACTTTATTGAAATTATAATTCAATCCAAGGGTTACATGAAACCCTAGGTTCCATAATCCTAAATACTCGAATTCTAAGCTATCATAACGAATCTAAAAACGAGTTTCATAAAAAACGTAAAATAAAGCATGAAAACCCCTCTTGATTTGATGAACAATCTCTTTAATCTTAAAATCGATATTGTTCTCCTCAAGTCTCCTCTCATCTCTTGTGTCTTTTTGTTTCTGTAATGTCTCCTTCTCTTTTAAACCCTAAGATATCCTTTTATATGTGTATTACACGGATTTTATTTTCGTCACCAGATACGGCCTGAGACACGACCGTGTCCCCAGGTCGTGTAACTTTCTGCACTAAAGCAAAATTTCTGCACAACTTCAAAACTTCATAACTTCTTCGTTTGAACTCGGAATTGAGTGAAACTTGATTCCTTTTCTTCGTTTTCAAGCCTAGAACGCGTTTAAACCTTGAAATCAACATTTTACTCAATTAAGTATCAATTTATTTAAAGAAAACAAAAAATATAAGGGAAATATCATAAAATCACCATATGAAATATGTTTAAAATCAGAGTTATCAGGAAGCTTATTGATTAGACACCTTCCTTGAAATGTAAGGATAGCAGATAGTTATGTAATATAATCATGCATGTCATAATTGTTCACACCATGAACTTAAATTCAAATCAGCAACGTATCTGTGTTACTCAATGTAGTGTTAAGAATGTTAATTACTTCGTGAGGCGTTGAGAATATAGATTACATGGCCTATCGGTAGCTGAATGGACAAGTAAGATGGGTGGATGAAAACTGACTATCAACATTTACCCCTCAACTCCTGTGTTCGAGAATTCGATAAAGAGAGTAATATATAATGCTCTAGAGGCCGAGTGAAGTGCAGTTCTTTGGATGCTAAGCAAGATAGGCAACAAGACGGTTTACATCCTAATCGATAAGTTGCAACTTTCAAATTCCTGCCTATTCAAGAAACCAAAAAGTAGGTGGTATGACACTTATCGCCTTAGTCATCATTACACTATAGGCCTAATAACTGTTGGGGAGTTGTCAACCATCGGATTTTTGTCTTCAAATTCAGTGCATCATTATCATCATAAACAAATTTGTAGTTATGAGGATAAGCTATCCGTATTTAAAGGACTTTTCAAAATCAGAATTCATTTTTACTCAAAGTTACAAAAAAATTTTCTTGCTTTCTTGTCTTTACTCTCGAGTTCTTTAACTTCTATAATACCATTCTTTAGAAACATTTAGGTATGGTTCGCAACGTCGTCCATTGACTTGTTCTCTCCAATTTTGAAGCAACGGAAATTGAGGCCACTTTTGCCCATTAAATAAGGAGCGAGGTGGTAGGTTCTTCTAGTAGCTCGGCAAACTCACTTAGATAAACTCTCTTGCTATAGATAATTATCCCGAGGACAAAGAAGGGAGATCCTCAGTGAGATATCTATATAACAAAATAGCTTACTTCTGCGACTCTCTATATGGAACTACCAGTTTTGCTGATAGAGTTCTTGTCATAAAATATAACTAGTACTAGTAAGATCTTCCTAGAATGTGGAATCTAAGGAGGCTAAGAGATGAGGAGAGGGTATGTTTCTTAAGGGAGCATGAGTTCCATATATACGTAAAATATTTAGATTTTGGGTTGTGCTTTCCTTTCTTAGCTTTTGTGAAAGGCTTCTTCAGCTACTTTAAAGTTGCGTTGAGTATGTTCTCACCTAACACATACCGGCTTCTGGTAGCTTTTGAGATAGTTTGTGAAAAAGTCGAAGTTAGGGCTATACCTCAACTATTTCAGTTTTTCTTCATGATTAGGAGGCAACCTAATGGGTGATACTTTGCCACTATAAGGCATGGACAAAAGTTCATGGATGGGTTAGAGTCCAAGATCCATAAGTGGCATGACAAATTTGTTTTGATAGTGTCTGATGAGAAGCTAGACTTCTGGACTCAATGGGCTGGGCCAATCTATACTAAAGATATAGATCTGATGTCGAATGATGCAGTAGCGGTGAAGAAAATTTAAGAAAGGAGGAAGAACAAAATGTTCTTCTAGGATGCCGAGCAAATTATAAGGCATTATAAAAGTAGAGACCTAATCTTTTCTAAAAAAGAAGGTACACTAATGAGTTAGCACCATACCAAGTATAACCATAAGAGAAAAGCCATTCTCGCAACTTGGGAGGAGAATTGTCTCCTTTGAGCCATGCTTAGCATGGAGAATGTAAGTTTATTCTTTTCGCATATTAATATTAACTTATTTATTCATGTTGTAGATATGGGTGCTGACGAGATAAATACTACCAAGCTAGTAGTGTAGGCTAAGGCCAAAAAATCAAAAGTAGACAAGAGGGTAGGCACAACAGCAACTACCACTCGACCTGCTGTTGTAAAGAAAATGGCAAAAGAAGACACATCCAAGCAGACGATAGTATAGAAGAAGACCTTGTAGCCATCAAACAGGTGGAAGGAGGGAAAAAAAACAATGCCGATCAAGGCCCCTCATTCTGTGGAGCCTCCAGTAAAAAATATTCAATTTTCTATCGAGCCAAAAAAGGTAGGCTGAGAAAGTCAACCCTATAGTAAGGCTAAGGATGCTACCGCCATCGAAGGGTCATTGTCGGTTTAAAGGTAGTGCCTAGTGTTGATAAGAGACCGGGAAAGGAACTTACTAACTAACCACCTGCAAAAGGTCTAAAGGTTTGGATGAGAGGACAAAGGAGGCAATGCGGTCTAAAGCTGTTGTCCTCATCAGCACCAAATTCATCCCTAAGAAGGAGGTCAGCGAGTACTTCATCCTGTGTCAGAGCTAAAACATTTTGGATATCGACTTGGCCTTGGGTAATAGGACAAAATCTTTGGCCTTAATGGAAGGAGTTATTCTTCCAAAGGACAAAGAGATCGCTAAGAAGGATGTTGACAAGGTTGGCAGTTGATTCACTCAAAATATATATATATAAATATATATAGGGTTAGAATCAAGTAATAAAGAGTGATTAAGGTTATCAATCTCTTGAGTACTATAAAATTACTAAACCTATGATAGCTTTTATCAATATTTAGCTAATTGAATTGGGATTGTGAATTAACTATTCTAATAATTATCTTAAAAGTGTCACAGAGAAAATCACGAGAATATATCTAAAACGAAACAATCAATTGAGAATGTGGGAAAAACAGAATCCACCTTAGTTGTGCAAATCAAATTGTCATCATGTTATATAGATTAATAGCTATTTGTTCATTTAAGTGAAATTATCATGCCTTAAAATTAAGGACTTAAACCTCTAATTAATTGGTCAGCTCTCACATCTCCAATTAATAGTGTAATCTAAATTACAATCATACATCTCCCGATGCTATGATCAACTAATATCCTAAATTAATTATCCATAATATCTTAGCAAATAATTAACTTGAGACACTGCATTAATCCCTGGATAATTTCTAACTAATCTAATTAACGCTACTTCTGCATTAGTTAATTAGTTTAATCAAGAATTTCTAACAAACCCTATATCAACTTTAGTATCAATAGTGCTTTTAACAATTATAACTGTTAGAGAATTATAATCGAAATTATAGAAATTGCAATCATAAATTAATCACATATCTATTAACCCTATAACGTGACTATAATTATCATCTTAGTTATCTAGAGTTTCATCAATTTTTCACAATTAAAACCTAGCCAGCCATGGAAATTAAAATAAAAGCATGTATCATAATAAAATTTTCATGAAAGTTCATGATTAGAAATAAGAACAAATCACATAATTGCATAAATAGTAATAGGATTGAAATCACCAATTCTATAACTATGATAAAGGAAACTTTAGTTGCAAAAGCTTTAAGGATGATCTCTACAACAATAGCAAAGTCTTCTCAATTATCCACAAACTAACAAAAGAATAACTCTTCAAACTATCTCTTAACTTCGTCTAAAACTTTTTACGTAAAAAGAAGATGCAAAAAGTCCCCTAAAAATATCAACACACACCTATTTATAGAGTCAATAAGGGATGGCTCTCAATTGGCTATATTTTCACTAAAGGCCAGCTATGTAGAGTGTAGGCTGGTGGCTTTGAATGTAGGCCACCGGTATTCAATGTGGGCCGACCATAAAGGCCGGTTGCCTTCATTCCTAAGTGCTGCAGGTTGATTTGAGTTTCCTTTCAATTGTGTAAAACTCCTCCAAATTGCTCATATTTCCACTCTAACTCTCTCGAGACCTAAAATATCTAAATAAAAATACTTAAGTATCATTTCTTAATGATTTCTATAAATTCAATAAAATTCACAAACTAAAATATGAGTTAAATATGCTTTTATCAACACCCCTACACTTGAACTTTTGCTTGTCCTCAAGCAAAATAAATAGAAATAAAGAAAGAAATTTATCATCGAAAATAAAAATTTTCCAATTGCAAATTCAAGCATATGATATTTCATATTTTCAGACTCACTATTGTGTAATGCCTACTACTCGAACCAAATTGGAATATGTAATCAGAGTACTACAATTGAAATTAATCTACCACTTTAGAGAAAGCAAATTTTAATCCAAGTGTTTAGCCTAAGATTTTTATTTCAAAAGTAAATACTCAATCTTAGAAGGGACTCTTCTTTATTTGGAATTGCTTGCTTGATGCAGTAGGGGTGCTGACATGTGAAGGGCCTACATGGTGCACTTGTTGTGGTTACTTGCCTTTGCCATTCTTTTTTAAAGTAGGAGCCAAGGGTTCCGTTGCAACCTTAGATTGCTTTTTTTGTAACTCAGGTGACTAAATTGAATCATCGCTATTATCGGCATCGTGATCGCCATGCTCATTGTTCTGATTTGGATTAATACTATTATGAAGGAGGTTAAGAATATGATCATGCTTTTTGTTTAACTTTGAGTTTTCCTTTGCTAAATCGCGGCATAATTGCTCGAGTCTAGCTAATCATTTCTCATTAGTATGTTAACTCCCCCATTCGTGGTGTTGGGAGGAAGTGTCAGCACCTGTACTCTTGGTTATTCTAGTTTTAGCCATGTGGGTATGTTTAAGAAAAACAAATGGTGCCAAATGTTGTTGGTGAATTTTGGAAGTTGGAAATATCTTATATAGATAAGAAAAATGCTTGGTACCAAGGCTAGTCCGGTGCGGCTATTCCGATGCCTAAGTCAGTAAGCAGGAATGAGAAGGGTAAAATAAAAAGGTTAAGAGTTATTAGATGCCTCTTATAGGGTTTTTTTCCCATATTTATAGGAGATTATCATGTCTAAGAGAGCAGTTATTAGAATAACTGTTAAGATATATGGAAGCTTATTGATTAGACATGTTTCTTGAAATGTAAGGAGAACAGGTAGTTATGTAATATAATCGTACTTGTGATAACTGTTTATGTCATGAACTTGAATTTAAATCAACAATAGATCCGTGTTACTTGGCGTAGTACCAAGAATGTTGATTAGTCGGTGAGGTGTCAAGAATAGAGATTGCATCACCTGTCAGCAACCGAATCGATGAATAAGATGGGTGGAGGAAAACTAACTATCAACACATGTAATATATTGAAAAATCTTTAAGAATGCATTAGGAAAATATAAAAATACGTATAAATATATGCATATAAAAGTACGTGTAAACTTAAGTATAAATTCGTGTACATACATATGTATATATGTATAGACATACGTATGTATATATGTATATATGTGTCGGTATATATACTAATATACTTAGTATAAGTGTTTTCAATAGTATACTAAAGATAATAAGAATACATATGTACATATGTATATGTACGAGTGTACATAATAATATATTAAACAAAAGTACATATCATAAAATATCAAACATAATAAAATAATTGAGGATATAACTATGTACATAAACACATAAGTACATAAAGTATAATTGTACATATACAAAATACAATTATTTAATATAATACAACAAAATATACATACATATATTATAGGCTGAAACTATAATACATAATTAAGCCCCATAATCTAGTAATTAATTAAATATGACAAGATATAAATATACTTAATAATAATATAAAATTTAAGAAATATGAAAAATCAAGAAGACTTAATAAAGTGCCACATGGACCAATCAAAATGTGTCATGTCAACAATTTAATTCTAATTAAA
>JAMXBB010000002.1:87350080-87355080 GCA_024138015.1 Lumnitzera littorea | reverse complement strand
ATTCCTAACTTTTCTCTTATATCTATATCATAAAAAAATAAGCAGTTCTTATTGGATCGGCGTAAAACCTCACTAATGGATCTTTACGGTGCTTTCTCTATCAATTGAATTCTTTATCCATAGAATAAAGTATCTAGGCATATCTATTTCTTCATGTTTCAACTTCTATGATATGAAGTTCCTTTTTTTTTTGCTACAGCTGATAAAAATCGTTTTTTGGACGATGTATATGTAGAAATCCTTTTTTTTTCTAGGAATTTTTTTTCTAGTATTTACTAGCGGATTCGTTCTTTTCTTTTTGCTTTTTCTTTCTATAGTGGAGATAGTCGCACGTAATGACAGATCACAGCCATATTATTAAAAGCTTGGGGTAAGAATGGGTTTCGTTCTAGTGCCCGAAAATAATATTCCAAAGCTTTTGTATGTTCTCCATTACTTGTGTGGATAAGACCTATGTTATAGAGTATATAGCTTCGATCATAAGGATCAATTTCTAGTCGCATAGCTTCATAATAATTCTGTAAAGCTTCCGCATAATTTCCTTCGGATTGAGCCGACATCCGTTACGGTCGTCTTCGATTCAAAAAATCTCCGTTCCAGAACCGTACGTGAGATTTTCACCTCATACGGCTCCTCCCTTATGTGCATAATGAGAATAATACATGGAATAAAAAAAAAATGGAAATATTCTCGTTATTAACTGAGCGGGGCTAGTGTTTTTACAAGAAATTTCTAACCAACCCTTCTGCAAAAGATCTTTTCTTACCATCAAAATGTTGATTTGATACTAGATAAAAAAAAATGGTAACTTCAACAATTTCTTTGTCCCCACGCCCTTTAATTTCCAGGAATTCGTCACTTCAACAGTCTTCGATGGTTCTATGGGTATCCAAAATACGAACGAGATGGATGTTTGTTGGCCCAACCATTCTTCTTAAGTCCGATCTCAATTCAATAAGGAAAGGGGATAATTTATAACAAAGTTTTCGTGTTGTTGATTTCTAGGCGTAGTGCTTCTTCCCTTATGCCACCTATTGGTACTAATGGAGTAGGGTTGACCTCCACCTCCTAGGTGTAACCTTTCGCTCAATACTAGATCGACAATTAAAGCATCTGAGGCTGCATTAATCGGGGATACACGACAGAAGGGATTGTTTCTTTTTTTTTTTTGACAAACTTCACCTTCAAAAAGCATAGATTTTTTTATTTCAATAACTTTTTTTCTTTCTATTCCGAATCATGTGTCTTTCTTCTAAGACTGAAAGCAGTAACTAAAATCGAAAAGAAAAAGATAAGTGAAATCAAAAAAATAATAATCAAATCGCACCATCTCTGTAATAGGTAAATGCCTCTTTTTCGCCTGAAGTTGTCGGAATTAGTCGTAATAAGATATTGGCTACAATCGAAAAGGTCTTATCAATAAAATTTCCATTTATCCTCGATCTAGGCATAGATAGTAATTCATTCTATAATTCTTTTCATTACCTCTCGTGAGAAAGAAAATCATCCCCCCAAAAAAGGAATTACACAGTACGAAATAACATAAAAACAGACTCATTAAAAAAAAAAAAAGATTATCTTTATCCACCGGGTTCAAGGGAAATTGATGTGATGAAAAGATTTTATTTATATTCGTTTTCTATTTTTTAGTTTTCGATTTCGAATTTAATTAATTATGCAGAACTATCTAAGAATCGAGTATGAATGACTCGCTATTCACTCGGTTGTTGGGACATAATCATTATGTAGGAGAGATGGCCGAGTGGTTCAAGGCGTAGCATTGGAACTGCTATGTAGGCTTTTGTTTACCGAGGGTTCGAATCCCTCTCTTTCCGTACCTACAACTAATTTACCAATGTTACTGACCCCAATGTATCAAATCAAATAACAACGCATATCCTTATTCGAAAAGTTAGAACTTTCTTTGATATAGATTCGCTATTCTATTCCTTATACATACATACGTAATAGACTGGAAATCGCGTACAAGGGATGAAATCTCCCTACTGATCTATGATAAATGAATGGGAGAAAGATCCCCGGATAAGATCCTTATCCCTTACCTTGCATCCTTTTTTACTGGGTCAAATTGTCCGAACCCTTCTTATTTTATTTATTTTTAATAGGTTTAAGTTAAGTCTGACGAGAATAATATTCTACGACTAGCAATTCATTTATTTTCAAACCGATCCATTTACTATCGATTATTTGATTGACTACTCCTTTAGATTGGAATGGATGAAGAGTCAAATGTTTTGGCACTTCCTCATGGGAGTAGGAATCAAGATAATTTTGAATCATAGTTCTAGATTTTTGATCATCCCTCGCCGTAATAATATCTCGTGGTTTGCAGCGATAACTTGGTATATTTACCATACGACCATTAACTAAAATATGTCTATGGTTAACTAATTGGCGGGCTTGAGGAATAGTCGAAGCCATACCCAATCGGAAAAGGATGTTATCCAAACGCATTTCAAGTAATTGTAGTAAAACCTGACCTGTTGACCCTTTGGCTTTTCCAGCGATACGAACGTATTTAAGTAATTGTCGTTCTGTAAGGCCATAATGAAAACGCAATTTTTGTTTTTCTTCTAAACGAATACGATATTGAGATTTTTTCCCGGAGCGTGATTGGTTTCTAAGATCGCTTCCCGTTCTAGGCCTTTTACTAGTTAGTCCTGGTAAAGCCCCCAGACGCCGTATTTTTTTGAAACGAGGACCTCGGTAACGTGACATAAAGACTCCTTTTTTTATGAAATTTCATAAACCTAAAATAAAACTGAACTAAATGATAAAAAAAAAAAAAGCGAAATTCCGATGAAGTGAAGTATGTCGGAAGTATTATTGTATTCCAAAGAAAGAATAAGGAGATGAATTGGATCAATCAATATCCGGATCTTTTTTTTTTTTTTTTGTTTTGCTTTTTATTTCTATATATAAAAATAGAGAATACAAAAAAGGGTCGGGATATTGATTTGTTCTGCAGAAATATATATAACTCCTCCCTTTTTTATTCCGAATTGAAATAGGACATAATAGATATAAATCGGTGACCTTTGGAAAACGGGGAAAAAGACTTTTCAATGTTCTTTGATTTCAAAATCAATATCAAGCATGTCAAAAATCAAAATAAATAGAAAAAGCCGGCTATCGGAATCGAACCGATGACCATCGCATTACAAATGCGATGCTCTAACCTCTGAGCTAAGCGGGCTGAAATAGCATTGTACATGCATAGGAATTTATTAAACTCCTGGGATCTTTTCTATTAATCTTAGAATCTTAACTATTAATAATAGCTATTAGAATAATAGCTATTAATAATAAATATGGATTTCTATGAATTGAATATAGAAAAGTCGAATTTCAAATAAATTCAATCCAATAAGTTTAATTATTCTAAAATAGAAAATCAAGCATAACATAACTATTAATATAGTGATATCTAATTATAGAGTGGTATATCATTTTGATCTATTTATAAATTATCTGTTTATCAACAATTAATATCTTAATCTTCATTAGTAATATTTTCTTTTTTTTTTCATCTTTAGCTTCTACTTCCAACTTTCTGTTCGAAATGACAACAAAGGAATGTCTCATTCAGTATGATCGAGATTTCGTTTATCTGTATTGTATCTTTCATTTCATTTTGATTCTTATCCTTTCCTTAGTTAGCGTGGGCTTTCTTTCTATAAGATAATTCAAAAAAAAAAAATCGACTTTCTATAGAATTCTAATCTATAGAACCAAATGTATAGTTTCTAGAATATAGAATAAGATTCGACTCTGATTCGGAAATTCTATATTCCTTTAATTACTAAATTCGATTTCGTTCGATTATACTTATCAATTTGAGTCTAAAAGTAAATTATGGAATAAACTATTCTAAATAGAAAAAAAAAAAGATTAGTGATAAAATGAAAAGTAATAGACTTGAGTTAGTAAAAAATGTCAAATAAATGTTATTTGAATTCAAAAATGCAATGAAAAAAAAAAAAAAGAATCGACCGTTTGAGTATTCAAAATTGTATGAGAAAAATGAGAGTACGAGAGGCATATATATGTTATGTGGTATAGATCCTATCCATCTATATTGAATTGCGGATACAGAAATGCTAGAATCATTTCTGATCTGATTGGATCAATATAGTTCTCCGATTTCTATAGTTTATATAGAAATCCAATCGGTATCTAATGAGTTAAACAATTGAATTAAACAATTTCAGCATAAATAGAAAAAAGTGGGGGATATGGCGAAATCGGTAGACGCTACGGACTTAATTGGATTGAGCCTTGGTATGGAAACCTACTAAGTGACAACTTTCAAATTCAGAGAAACCCTGGAATTCAAAAAAATGGGTAATCCTGAGCCAAATCCTATTTTAGGAAAACCAACAAAACAACAAAGATTCATAAAGCAAGAAAAAGATTTATAAAGCAAGAATCAAAAAAGGATAAAGGATAGGTGCAGAGACTCAATGGAAGCTGTTCTAACAAATGGAGTTGAGCATGTTGCGTTGGTAAAGGAATTCTTTTCTCGAAACTCCAGAAAGGGAAAAGATGAAGGATAAACCTATATACATACGTATTGAATACTATCTCAAATGATTAATGACGACGCGAATCTCATATTTTTTTATATGAAAACGAAACGATGTGAATCAATTCGAAGTTGAAAAAAGAATCGAATAGTTATTGATTAAATCATTTACTCCATGGTCTGAGAAATCTTTTGAAGAGCGGATTAATCGGACGAGAATAAAGATAGAGTCCCATTCTACATGTCAATACTGACAACAACGAAATTTATAGTAAGAGGAAAATCCGTCGACTTTAGAAGTCGTGAGGGTTCAAGTCCCTCTATCCCCAAAAAGTACCGTTTAACTCCTTATTCTTTTATCCTATTCTTTTTTTTTTTAGCGGTTGAAAATTCGTTATGTTTCACAAAGGTATCTAAGTGGATATTTTTTTTTCTAGTAACACAAATCTGTACG
>JAMXBB010000002.1:87342580-87347580 GCA_024138015.1 Lumnitzera littorea | reverse complement strand
CCCCCAATACATCAAAACTCATTGCCCAGGGATAAAGAAAAACTGTTTCAACATCAAAAACAACAAAAACTAGCGCAAACATATAATAACGGATTCGAAATTGTAACCAAGCATCGCCCATCGGTTCTATACCGGATTCATAACTTGAAAGTTTCTCTGGTCCTTTGCTAATCGGGGCTAAAACTCCGGAAATTAGAAATGCCAAAATAGGAATAACACTTGATATTATTAGAAATGCCCAGAAAATATCATATTCGTAAAGCAGAAACATAGACAAACTCCTATCAGTGTGAAAAAAAAATATATATACCCGATTAGTCGATTCAAAGTCGATTCAATTGGAATTAATTGTCAAGGCATCCACAACTAGAACTAGTTAGTCAAAATAACATTTTCATCGAGCCATCTAGTTTCGTTTGTTGGCTGTGGTACATATCTCGTTTCAAGATTCATCAATTGTAATCCTATTTCTATTCAACTTACTTCTATTTTTGAACTTACTTAGCTTCTATTTTTTTCGATAGAAATAGAGTCGTTATAAATATATACTGCTCTTATAGATATAGAAAACAAATAAAACTTTCTCCCTTTCACTTTCCTTTTTCTAAAGAAAAGGAATTCAAAGAATTTGTTTTATTTATTTTTAATTTGAAATATTCGAAATGGAAATCCATTTATTTTGATTATCCATATTTATTTCTATTTATTCTTATATTTATTCTATTCTATATATTAGCTTTAATATTCTATATTCGATTTAATATTCGATTGAATCTAATAGAATCTCTATTATTTTAGATTTTGTTTCTGTTTATGACTAGAATCCTCAAACTCAAAGAGGAAGACTGTCTTTTTTTTGTCTCTTTTTATTAGTTATTTAGAATAGAGTAAGTAGTCAGATGCGGGAAACTAGCTATAAATTTGGATCTCGGAATTTAGAGTATTATGAGTCTTGGTATATTCTTTTTCTTTTTTTATTAGGATCCACAAGAACAGATATAGGAACTTTATTGATTGAATACGGAAATACTTGTTTTTTTTTTTTGCTTTGCTAAGCTAAGTAAAGTATCCCTAGAACTCGAAAAAGGCCTATTTGACAATCTTTATAATTTAACTTAGCAAAGGTCTTCCTTTTTGAAACTCAAACTTTGGCTTGTCTACAAATCAAAAATAAAGTAAGGCACTGCTAAATTTATGTGACTTACTATTAGATTCGATTAAGTAGATTAAGATTGGGTTAGGTTGGAGTCTTTAACCGCTTTCATGTCATAATTTTGACTCCAAAAATTATCTAGCCAGAATTAGATAGGTATACTAAAGAAAAGAAATATTACTAATTCTTTTTCGTTTGATTGTGAACAGTAAAAGAAAAAATTCATTATGGAAATATGAAATTTGCCTACGAAGATAATAAAGAAAAAGGCTTTCTTTATCTGACTGAGATTAGATAAAAAAATACCGATTGGGTTTCGTGCAATGCGCTTTTGTTTTTAGTTTTATATTATGCTCTGAGCGATCCCCTGTGAGGAGACTTGTGGGAATAGTTTTTTCGATAAATCAAGTACCTGTAAGCGACCAGTTACAAACAAGAAAGAATAGAATACAATTAGGTATATTCTATTAATATTTATCTAATAATAGTTCGATATTATTTCGAATTTAATTATTTCGAATTTAATTACTATTTCTATTACTATTTCTATATTAATTCGAATTTCATATTATTTCGAATTTCTATATTATTTCGAATTTCTAAATTTCTATTAGTATTAGGGCTATACGGACTCGAACCGTAGACCTTCTCGGTAAAACAGATCAAACTGATTATTATCAAAATGATTCGAACTGTTTCAAAGACCCAACATGCCTTTTTTTTTTTGCATTGGGCTCTTTCATTAGCTGATAGAAATATCAGCTAGTCTGCCATCTTTTTTTTTGCCAATAAAATAAAGAGATAGCTCCATGTGCTCTGATTCATTATTTTTATTTCGATTCCGGAGCACTACCAAAGTGTTTCAAAGAAGGGTTATCTTGACGTAGGTCTGCTTCTTGCCGAGTCAACGTAAGTTAAATGAAGTCTCTATCGCCTCGCCTGCCTAAAAAAACCAAATATGAAACTTTATACACCTTAAAGTTCATAGGGCGAAAAGAGAATTTTTGGAGATCCTTATACTCATTATGTCTAGCATTGAATAGACTAGGTATTCACCTTATCAATATCTCAAATCAAGAAGGGGTTCTATTTGAAGCTTAAACGGGCACCCGAATCGGATCGAGAACCCTTTATCAGATCAGGCTATTGTTCTTTTGTTTTGTTCCCTAAACATTATGGAGTAAGACATCGATTTTTCAATAAGAAAAATTCTTTTGATTACATGATGTGATGAACTCCTCTGAAAAACATTGGCGCACGTGTAAACGAGGTGCTCTACCAGCTGAGCTATAGCCCTTGTGTTTGTTATACATATCATATTATGTAGATAATTTCTTGTCAAGATAAATAGTACAGTACATGATTCAACATACATCTCTTTGATTGGTATTGCTTAGAAGGAATATTGGATTTATAATCCGGATGAGTTCCTCTTGTATCTCTTTGTGATGATAAATGACCTACTTAACTCAGTGGTTAGAGTATTGCTTTCATACGGCGGGAGTCATTGGTTCAAATCCAATAGTAGGTAGAACTTATTAGATACCATGACTCTGGTATCTAATAAGTCTTTCTGACCCCCTTCTTTTATTGATTTTCCATCCTCAAAATGGAATATTTTTTCATTGCATAAGAATCCACTTGCTTTTTTTTTTATTGTATTCGATCGGAAGAAAAAAAAGGGGTAGAAACCGAACCTCTGTTTATACAGAAGTTCCTTTGATTATTCGTACGCACTCCACCAATTAATTAGTTATGAAATCGGATTGAGAGCTTCGACTCGTGTCCTAGCTCGTCTGACAGCTAGATTTGCCTCAATTGTTTGTCTCTTTCCTTCAGCTTTCCTTAAGTTAGCTTCCGCTAGTTCAAGAGTTTCCTGAGCTTCTTGTGGATCGATGTCACTACCCTTTTCCGCATCATTTACTAAAATAGTGATCTCATTATTGCCTATTCTAGCAAAACCGCCCATCAGAGCCATCGTTAACCATTGGTCGTTAAGGCGTATTCTCAATATACCTATATCTACAGCTGTGGCAATGGGCGCGTGATTTGGTAATACGCCAATTTGTCCACTATTAGTAGATAAAACGATTTCTTTCACTTCGGAATCCCAAACAATTCGATTAGGGGTTAGTACACAAAGATTTAAGGTCATTTCTTCAATTTACTCTCCATTTCTAAGTTCGTAGCCTTCGCAGTAGCTTCATCGATGTTACCTACCAAATAAAAGGCTTGTTCAGGAAGACTATCTAATTCTCCAGAAAGGATCAATTTAAACCCTCTAATTGTTTCTGCTAGGCCAACATATTTCCCCGGGGAACCGGTAAATACTTCTGCTACGAAAAAGGGTTGTGATAAGAAACGCTCAATTTTTCGTGCTCTTGCTACGGTTAAGCGATCCTCTTCGGATAATTCATCCAACCCGAGGATAGCTATAATGTCCTGAAGTTCTTTGTAACGTTGTAAAGTTTGCTTAACCCTTTGCGCAGTTTCATAATGTTCCTCACCAACGATTCGAGGTTGGAGCATAGTTGACGTTGAATCTAAAGGATCGACTGCTGGATAGATACCTTTAGCAGCTAATCCTCTTGATAGTACGGTCGTCGCGTCTAAATGGGCAAATGTCGTAGCAGGCGCAGGATCGGTCAAATCGTCTGCAGGTACATAAACTGCTTGAATAGAAGTTATGGATCCCTCTTTGGTAGAAGTAATCCTTTCTTGTAAAGATCCCATTTCGGTACTAAGGGTGGGTTGATAACCCACAGCGGAAGGCATTCTACCCAATAAGGCAGATACTTCAGATCCTGCTTGGACGAAACGGAAAATATTGTCGATAAATAGAAGTACGTCTTGTTCATTAACATCTCGGAAATATTCTGCCATAGTTAGGGCAGTCAAACCAACTCTCATACGAGCTCCGGGAGGTTCATTCATCTGACCGTAGACTAGAGCTACTTTTGATTCTGCAATATTTTGTTCATTAATTACTCCGGATTCCTTCATTTCCATGTAAAGGTCATTTCCTTCACGAGTACGTTCACCTACTCCGCCAAATACGGATACGCCCCCATGAGCTTTAGCAATGTTGTTGATCAATTCCATAATAAGTACTGTTTTACCCACTCCAGCCCCCCCGAATAGTCCTATTTTTCCGCCACGGCGATAAGGGGCTAAAAGATCTACTACTTTAATTCCTGTTTCAAAAATAGATAATTTAGTATCTAACTGTATAAAGGCGGGCGCAGATCTATGAATAGGAGATGTTGTACGAGTATCTACAGGTCCTAAATCATCAATAGGCTCTCCAAGCACGTTGAAAATTCGTCCTAGAGTCGCTCCGCCGACTGGAACACTTAGAGGAGCTCCCGTATCAATCACTTCGATTCCTCTCATTAGACCATCTGTAGCACTCATAGCTACAGCTCTAACTCGATTATTTCCTAATAATTGTTGTACCTCACAGGTTACATTAATTTCTTGACCAAGAGTATCTCGACCTTTAACTACCAGAGCGTTATAAATATTAGGCATCTTGCCCGGGGGAAAAGCTACATCCAGTACCGGACCAATGATTTGAGCTATACGTCCCAGGTTTTTTTTTTCAAGTGTGGAAACTCTGGGACCAGAAGTAGTAGGATTGATTCTCATAATAATAATAAAAGTGAAATATGTTGAAATCTTTTACGAAAATTTTGAATCCAAAAAAATGTTCGATAGCAAGTTGATCAGTTAATTCAATAATTAATGGTAATTAACACTCGATTTCGTTGGTACCGTCCAACCGAATTCAATTCCATTTATTTTGTTTACTTATTCAATTCAAGTAAATTTTGAAGTTCAATCGACC